>OY821521.1:39898536-40068536 GCA_963682025.1 Cordilura impudica | reverse complement strand
TGACCGTTTTGCTGGTGTATTTAAAGATATTTATGGTGTTGTTAATAAAAAAAAGTTGCTGCTTAAGAGATGTGTTTATGGATGACAAATAAATCTGTAGATTTTGACATTGATCAAAAACCATAATAATAATAACAAAATAAAAAATAAATATATTGTTGACACCTAAACTCCTTCTAACATCTTTCAAAAGGTTTGTGTGCCAGATGCAAATTGCTAAATCATTGGGTATTTATTACATTGCAGCACATCGTTGGCCCATGTTCGATATGATGTTTATTTTCTATAGTGGTAAATAAAAAATAAAATTAACAAGGTTAAAGTAATGCTGAAGATTACCATCATTATTTCTTCATTATTATTATTATTATGAATAAACAAAACAATTCCACTATACTGATGAATGTGTACCCTAAGCTGTTCAAATGAAGAAGTAAAATTGGTTTTAAACAAGTTGCAATAAAAGTTAATTAAAATAGTGTTCATTAAAATTAAATATTTTATTTTTCATAGGGGCGTATTGAAACATAAAAAAGTTAAGCAACAAATTGTGCAGAAATATGTCATGTCGGCAGAGAACGTATGTAAAAAAAATACGGAAAAAGGGAAAATTTTTAGACATATGTAAAAAAACCATTTTGGTATTTTTATTTATTTATTAAATACAATATTAACCTAAAGTTACACGTTTTTCCCATTTTGATTTTTTTCTCTTTTTGTTTTATTTTCTAAAAATGTCGCAATATAACATGTAAAAAAGTATCATTTTTTACACACTAAAAAATCAAAGGGGGAAAATCGCACGATAATGCAGCTGACATATTACCAAAAAATTATGATTAACAATGGTAAAATAACATTTTTAATTTAGGCAAAAAGTAACAAAACCCATTTAAAAAGCAATAAAAAAAAAAACAAAAATTTATATGGAGATAAAACTTAAGACTACGAGTTAGTTTTAAAATTCTGTCCTCAACTATATCCACAATGTAACCAGTGAAGTAAGAAAAATACAATACTGTATTTTTTTGTGAACTACAAAATCAGGAGCAACAGCTATATCTGTAATATTAATAGGCAAGGCGATTTCTTGTGATCGATCTAAGTTTCACAGTTTTACCCCAATTTTGACATAAAACTTATCATTTGAAAGGCATTTCTTTTTAGCTGTTACCCAGATTTACAGAGTTTCATCATCTGGAATATTTTTTTGGAGTTATGATCGTTTAAAGTTGCTACTAACACATACATAAAACTACACAATGCTATGTGTGTATTTATTAAATTTGTTAATGTGTTTGTGTTAATGTATTGAGTTTGTTTTCTTCATTTAAAATGAGTTGAATTGTGAAGCATAGCTTTAGGGTCTTTATGAAAAAATAAAATTTCTTAGAATTTGCACTCGAATTTCGAGTGCTGGAATCTGCTAATAATATGCTATCGCCCTTATACACGTTATATACATCGTTTTTATTTATTTTTGGTTATTATTGTCACAAATTGCAATTTCGGTGTTTGGAGATAGAAAATTTCTGTTAGAAATTATATTGTAAGTGAATGAAGTTTTTTCTGTCATAGCACATTTATTGTTTATTCCAAAATTAGGCACCCACTAGTGAAGTTTCGGAGAGAGTGATGATCGAAGAGCAAAAAGACTTGTGTTGGAAATACATATAAATATCATGTAATCAAAAATTAAAAATTAAAAATGAAAAATGAAAAATTAAAATTTAAAAATTAAAAATTAAAATTTAAAAATTAAAAATTAAAAATTAAAAATTAAAAATGAAAAATTAAAAATTAAAAATTAAAATTTAAAAATTAAAAATTAAAAATTAAAAATTAAAAACTAAAAATTAATAATTAAAAATTAAAAATTAAAAATAAAAAATTAAAAATAAAAAATTAAAAATTAAAAAATAAAAATTAAAAATTAAAAATTAAAAATTAAAAATTAAAAATTAAAAATTAAAAATTAAAAATTAAAAATTAAAAATTAAAAATTAAAAATTAAAAATTAAAAATTAAAAATTAAAAATTAAAAATTAAAAATTAAAAATTAAAAATTAAAAATTAAAAATTAAAAATTAAAAATTAAAAATTAAAAATTAAAAATTAAAAATTAAAAATTAAAAATTAAAAATTAAAAATTAAAAATTAAAAATTAAAAATTAAAAATTAAAAATTAAAAATGAAAAATGAAAAATTAAAAATTAAAAATTAAAATTTAAAAATTAAAAATTAAAAACTAAAAATTAATAATTAAAAATTAAAAATTAAAAATAAAAAATTAAAAATAAAAAATTAAAAATTAAAAAATAAAAATTAAAAATTAAAAATTAAAAATTAAAAAATTAAAAATTAAAAATTAAAAATTAAAAATTAAAAACTAAAAATTAAAAATTAAAAATTAAAAATTAAAAATTAAAAATTAAAAATTAAAAATTAAATATTAAAAATTAAAAATTAAAAATTAAAAATTAAAAATTAAAAATTAAAAATTAAAAATTAAAAATTAAAAATTAAAAATTAAAAATTAAAAATTAAAAGTTAAAAATAAAAATTAAAAATTAAAAATTAAAAATTAAAAATTAAAAATTAAAAATTAAAAATTAAAAATTAAAAATTGAAAATTAAAAATTAAAAATTAAAAATTAAAAATAAAAAATGAAAAACGAAAAATTAAAAAGTTGTTTTAATTTATATTCCCGAGCAATAAACAGATAATTGCACCAAAGATATGTCATGGAGTTAAATGGAGTTTCAGTAATCTTTATTTAAAAATATCTTAAAATCAAAAGCTGGTCTTGGCAAACAATGGGTTAAAACGTTTTTCGATTTTTTCAAATTTTTAGCATGGAAGACTTGCACCTTTGATTATTATATTTTAAGCGTCACATCTAAAAATTCAACAGCACTTCCAAAAGATTTGAATTTTTTGAATGAATTGTCTTTCATTAGATTGGGATCATATGTGACCCCAACTCCAAAAGGGTTAATAGTGTCATATTATTTCTTCCGGAACCCTAGGCTATTGAGATAAGATATAACATTTAAAAGTAGAAAACTGATTAATTTTTGATACAAAGTATTTAGAAAGATTACAATTACTGAACATTTCACAAAAATCTGATTTTTCTCGCAATTTACAAAAAAAAATAAATCATTGAAAAAAACTCTAGCAGAGGGATTTACCTAAAAATTCACACAGTTAAACTTCAAAATGTATTTAACAAAACATTGAAGTGCCAGATCCAGTTTTTAAAATTTCGTTTAAGAAAATTTTTTAAAGCTTGAAAAATGAGTTTTCAAAACTTTATAAAAAAAAATAACCCATTTTCGGTCTCATTGCGCAATAGGTTAACAACGTGGTAATAAAACAATATTCACATCTGAGTGCTTATAAGTATAGAGACCAAAAAAAAAACTTTGGTTAATTTCTCAAAGGTGCAAAAAGTGCCATCAAATTTCATGTCCTGTTTTTTTATCACAAAAGTGGTCTGGGGCATGTGCTATTTTTTGGCGAGATTTCATTCGATTTTGTAGTTATATGCTTTTTGAAAAGACAATTTAATACGGAAATCGATTCGATTATAACAACTTGTCAAAAAAATTCAACTCTAGAACGAAATTTTTTAAAATCTGAAAAAAAGTCATATTTTCCCCATATAAACAAACTTCAGGTACTTTGGGCCCCACTAGGCATCAGAAGGCACCGTCGGATCGAGCTAAATAGTGAAGACCGCATTTATGACAGCAAGCTCATATTTTAGACAGCGCATATATATCAGTTAAAGAAAAAAATTTTTTGTTTAAGAAAAATTTGCGTATTATTATTTTATCCGATCCTACAGCAGGAAAACAACAGCCAACAGTGGAAACCCATATCATGTAATTTTTGTGGTAAAATTGCCCATATACATTACAATTTATAATAAATATTAAAAGTAAAAATATTGTTTTTAGGTTTAGCGGAAATAAAACCACCTTCAGAGAAGTGGCAAATCTTATCGACATTTCGTTGTTAAACCTTCAAAAATCCAACAATAAGGTTTTGCAAGTCATAGTTAATACGTGTAGATTTTCATAATGTTAAACCAATGGCAAAATTCATTATTGCATGTTGACTTCTTCACAACATATCGAGAGCTAACCGCCAAAAAAAAACTTTTCGATGAAAATCGAGTAAGACGCATAATTTCCATCACATGCAGATATTTCACAGCTGACAAATGTGCAGCTACGAAGAAAAAGTCAAAACAAAAATAACATTTAAATGTTAATATGAGAGTTAGGCTCTAGGTAGATGACAAGGTGGAAATTGATCATGCTCTCCATCAGATTACAATTGGATGATAATTTTCAGGGTTATAAGCCTCGCCCTTGTTGACTTTTCTTGTTGGTTGACTTTTCTCGATTTATATAGAGTTTTCTCAGAGACCGAACAATACGTGTTGTTATTGATGGGGTCTCATGTAATGAGTATCAGCTTAATTCAGGGGTACTCCAAGGTTCCGCACTTTCTCCTTCTCTTTTCCTTATCTTTCTGAACGACCTTCTTGGTCAACCTTTAACTCTATATACTCTTTCGCAGATGACAGCAGCATTTGTCATTTATTTTCCTTTAATTGTAGGCCAAGCCTCTTGGAGGTTGGGGGGCAAAAGGCAGACAATGAATGACACACTCAATCAAGACCTGCTAACAATCTTCGAGTGGGGTAAAGCGAATAGGGCTGATTTTAATGCGCTGAAGACTCAATATTGTATTTTGACCCATAGGGCCATGGATTCAACAATGCCATCTGTATATATGGGTGGTATAGGTATTGAGAAATCGGATACTCTTGATGTTGCTCGGAACGAGCATTTTTTCAAGTGTCGAAAGAAGCATTCAAGTGTCTTGGTTTACTAAAACGGTGCATCACTCCTTCTGATCTCCTTAAAATCTCTACCTCTTACATCCGACTAAAACTCCCATATATGGGCACGAGATTCAAAGTCTATTTTGGAGCTACTGGACCGTGTGCAGAGGACGACGTTGGCGTACTCTATTGACTCATTGGAATACCGTCAGAATGTGGGTTGTGTAGCACTGTTCTATAGATACTACCATTTGAAATGTTCTTCTGAGATTATTTCAAGTGCCGAGTTTCAGTTCGCTCTACCCGCTTCTCTACTAGATCACAATCCGTTTGTACTCTATTGTCCAGTTGAAAGCACATCGTATTACAGAGAAAATTTCGTTTATCAGTCGAACTAGTCGCATGTGGAATAAACTCCCCACACAGGTCTTTCCTGACAGCTATAATCTAATAATATTTGAGTCAAATATCTACAAACACTACTCCCTCTTTCCTCCTTCCCATAACCTATTTTCCTGAGATCAACACAATGCACTGAATCTGTAGGGGTATCCCCTGAGTGTTGGTCAATAAAGAAGAATAAAAAAACATTGGCAATCTTCCCGCACGGTTGAAAGGCTGAAAGGATTGGTCAATAGACCAGTTAGCTTCGTAGAGCACTGTTTCAGCCCCGCAGACTTATTTACGTTGAGATCCGATAGAACATTTTTAACTGCAAGTGCTCGGAAGAATATTTTAGGCATAGTACCAGATATCCATCCAAGTTCGGGCAGTGGTTGATCGCTATCCGGCAAAAAAGAAATTTTTGCAAAAAGTTCAGCTAACAGGTTACCCTTACTAACCGGGTCAGTGAATATTTGGTCATTCATTATAAGCGATGGGATAGCAGAACTAGCATTATTCTTTATTCTTTTAACAAATGACCAGAAGCTCTTACTGCACCGAGGAGCAGAAAGACCTTTAGCACGAAGAAGCTGATCGTAAAGAAACTTTTCGCGCCTTAGTGCATTGGCTTGTTTGCGTAACAGTTCAATGTCCGAATTTTTATTTTCACGCCAATATCCGAATGCTTCCTCTCCAAATCTGACTGCAGTCTAGTTAAACTAATTTTTGATTTCGTTTAGCCGAAATGTACGTTGATGGAATGAATAAACACATACCAAACATTATTATTTTTTCCAGCATTTTTGGAGCAGCATCAACATTTTTATATAGGAAACAAAGTTTCCAGTTGAAATGCTTGAAGAAATCGCTGAGTACCCCAACGAGCCTTTCGTAAATAAAAACTGAGCGCTTCATGGTTGGTGCTGAAGCACTTTGAAGTACAGAGTACGAAAAGGATGCGGAAATGGTGAAGTGATCCGAATTACCGAGAGGTGCAGTTTGTATTTTTTTAACTGCTGACTCATAAAATTACTTTTAAATAACATTTATGACAGGAAACGCAAAATAAGGATTTTTTTTTTCATTAAGTGTTTGTTTGGCGCATAATTTTGTACGCTATACTTCTTTACTTCAATGTTGATTTATTATGCTCCCATTTAATTGTTCTAATCCTTATTTATACCATTAAAAAGGTAACAGAATTCCATGGTGCAAACAAAAGAAAATGTGATATATAATTTTTAATTGAAAATAGACGTATGTTTTTTCCCAGTTTGGATTATACCTACTGTATGTTATCTGTTACTAATTTTAGTTTTTTACCACGTTTGATTAATGAGAAAAGTTACTGGCTTTTATTTAGAAGATTTGACAGAAAATTTATGAAGATTATTATGAAGATTATCTGTGGGATCCACTCTAAAGGGCCTAATTTTTGGTGAAAGTATGCTTCCAAACGTACAGAGTCTGATGCCTTTCAATAATTTAATATTTAAAACGCCACATAATCTCAGGACAATAAATAATCTTAGAATATATTTTGGTTGCAGTAATATATTTTAGCAAAAGTTAACTTGAATTTCTGCTTTGTACTAACTATTTTAGAAGGGTCTTGCAAAATTAAATTTCAAACAGGATATCTAGATTGTTACGTGAATTCATCAAGTTATTGCATTGAAGGTTAAGATATTTCCTTGTATTAACCTGTTTAACAATGGCAATACGATTAATATCAAATAAAGCCCGCGGCAAAACTAATCACAGATACTAAAACTTAATGATGGCCAGACATATGAGCGAACGTAAGTAAAGGATGTAAACGAAAAACAATTAAATAAAGCGGTCTTAGAAAAATCGAAAAATCCTCATTACTTTTTGAATTTCGTGATCTCTCAAGAATAAGAAACTTTGTAAGTTTTAAGTTCAAAGTGATGGGGACAACAATAAAATTGCAAAATTAAATGTTAGAGAATTTTTTATTCAGCATCCAATAATGTCTTAATCCAATTTCGAAATTCTCGAATCACCGAGAAAACATTTGAATCTGGAAGACCTTCTGGATTTGCTGATCGTAAGTTGACATAAAATTATAAAGAGGGAGACAACTTAATGGATTCATGTGCAAATATCCGGTAATGAAAGGCCGGATGAACCCGGATGCATGTAGAGAGAATCAAATAGCAAGTGAATCTGAGACTATTCATAATTGCGCGAATCTTGATCAAAGCCTTAGTTGTATAAAAGTCATTTGATGAACTTCAGTCGATAAACGTACAAGAATACAGGATGCAAGCATACTAAGGCTCTATGGCAGCTTGGTTAAAAAAAAAACACTGAAAACAATCATATTCCTGGAAAAGAAGGACTTCAGGAAGTATGAAATTCTATACTAAGAAAATTGGGTTCGTATCTGATGACTTGAGTCAATGTTGTGGAGATGTTTGGAATATATTCAAGTATTTAAAGAGGAAGACTCTCAACGGTTAGCAGATGAGAATGGACGTCGAAGACAATTTTACATCATAGCCAACAACTTCATCTCGAGAAATCACTTTGGATCTAGAGTTGGTCTTGTGTCATCCTTCCTTGAAAAACTTAAAAAAATGACAAAATTGATAACAACAAAGTAGAAAAAGTAATGAAAGCATATTAAGTTATAAAAGTTCCACACGGAGAGAGAGAGAGAGAGAGCGAGAGAGATAGAGATAAAGAAAGAGATAAAGATTGAGAGAGAGATAAAGACAGAGATAGAGAGAGAGAAAGAAAGAGAGAGATAGAGATAGAGATAAAGAAAGAACGAGAGAGAGAGAGAGAATATTGTTAAAAACAGCGTTGAACCATTTTGATGGACCGCCGTCTTTACAGGACTATATCAGAACATAATGGGTCTTAGAAATTATTGGTTTTTCAAACAGAACAATGCTCCTGAACATACGACATACGTTACCCAAGACTGGCTGCTTTATAATATATTTTTTTGTTGGGTATAAATATAGTTATTGATTAATGCCTCTAACATTGGCATAAAAACATTTTTCGATATAGCTGTCTTTTTCTGAAAACTGCAAGTTACGAGGTGTTTGTAGACTTCCATCATTGACTGTATATCAAGACAGACAATTAACAACTTACAGACAAACATTATTATACGGCTTTTACAGAGAAAAAAATAATAAATTTATCAAAAAGTTTTTAGTTTGCCTGAGAATTCGTAGCTGTTAAGCAAAGAAGCCTGCACTAAAGAATCTCTCCCGTAAAGGTTATTGTCCTTGAGAGAGAAACACGATATTCATCTAATACAGCGATCCATTACTCTAAAGCAACACAAAAATGGTTCACAATAAGTAAGGCTATATTTGTACTAGAGGACAGGAACACCGAACTGTGCAGAGTTGTGGTTGATCTATCAAGAAAAACTCCGAAGAATGATCAAAAGAAAAAAAAAACTATAATATAAACAATTAAATTTTTATTAATGCTGTTGAGAAATTTGGTAGAAAAGGCCTTATCATAGGTTGAATAACTAAATTTCTGAAAATAACATTTACTTGTATGCCAAAGGACTTTTGGCTTCGGTACCTAACTAACAACGAATTATAACTTCAACACAATATTTTAGACCTTAAGGAACAGTCAATAGTGAATATTTTCTTCTGTCGAAACTGAAGCAAAGAATGGGAAGGGGACCTTCTCGGCCAAAAAGTTCACGATCACGGTTTTTAAGCCACACATCCCTTTTGCCAAGACAATGAAAGCTGCTCGGGCGCCAAATTTTTCTATTTACAAAACTAAAGAAAATATACGTCGGGAAAAATATGGATAAAACTAGTTCAACATAATTTACTGAAGCTATTTAGCCTGGGAACCCCAAACCCTTTGGAGATTTCACCATACTGGCCTAGTACTTGTACTCTGACCTGGAATTCCTGTCCATCTCTTCCCCCAGAAAGGCTGTTGTACAGTGTTATTAAAATACCAGAGAGTGTTATTAAAATGCCGATATTATAAAGCACTTAGGAACCTGGTGCAAAAAACGGCAAACAACGCCTACAACAAAATTTTCTCTGGGGTATAACAACATTTTGTTTTAAGAAAATTGAAACCTAATACGTTTTTAAATGCAACAAAACATGGGAAAGGAAGCCAGCGCATCCACAATAAGAAATGGGCTTCACAAGTAGGTCTAAGTGGTCTAAAATCAGACTTAAGTTCTTTATTAGTAAGCATTATCGAACAATACGAATTTTCCAAAAGAACACGAACACAAGAATTTTTTTCTGGAGAAATGTGTATGTTTATCGATGAAAGCAAGTCTAACGTATTTGAGTTATACTGTAAACATTTTGTTTGGAGAGGAAGAAAGCATATTGATAAGAGCTCCCAATACATGAGGTAGAAAAGCAGTGCTCGGACTATATGGTGCGTCATTTGTTACAACGGGCTCTATAAATATCGATATATATATATATTAAAGGAGTGTTTGCAAAGAAGACTACTTCCTTTCATAAGCCAACACCATGTGTTCTGCTATTTTTGTCCCGATATGGCATCTGTCACTACGATAAGAAAGCTCTTGAGTGGAATTAGAACAACAACGTGGTTTTTCTACGAAGGGTTTTTGTACTTCCAAACTGTCCACAACTTAGGCCAGTGGAGAGTTGTGGGCCTCTTGTGAAAAGGAAGTTGAAGACCACAGAAGTTGAAGTGACAGAAAATAGTACAAATTTCCTAATGGAAGGGTTTCCGGAAAAAGTTATCTTTTTTTCAAAGCTCTTATATAATTTCAAATAAAGAGAAAACTCTAGCTTCCCATGGTTTCCTTATTATTACATTTTATGTAGGATAAGAATTCAGATCTCAGTCCTTGATAACTAGAGATACAACTCTTTGAAGAGGTCCAATTTTGGCTTGTTAATTTTTTTATTTAAAATTGTGGTCAATGAATTTCAATTTTGTATCAAGTTAGTTTATAATGTCCGAGTTTGGATTGGAGTAACTGTAAGATGCTTAGTTATTTGCAACATCTCTGGTGGACATAAGCCTGACTTTGGTATTAACTTCAACAATTGCATTTTCTAAATTCTTATTGCGCGGTTTAGATTTTTTTCCTGTGCCTTGCTTTCTGGATATAGACAAGTTTTCGAAATGGCGTTCCAGAACATAATCGACAATACATACTTCTTGCCATTTTGAAGTCTTTTATAAACAAATCTACATGTCGGTTTTCGTTTCAATTTATTCATCTTTGATCGAAAACACCTTTTTGAAACAGTTAAAATATAAACTAAACACATTTTAAAGAGGCTATTGAATATTTCGCTTTGAAAATTTTAATTTAATTTCCACCATAGTGGCCCAAATCCACTTTGAATTTTACGAATTTACGAACGAAACACAACTTAACTAAAATTCCAAATTTTTCTATCTCGTCATTGTGTTTTAATAATTTTTACTGTTATATTAGTTTTGAAAAGAAGAAAATGTAAAAATTTTTTCGTTTCCCTCCTTTATGTACCACACCAAAATGCAAGTACATACTTTCGGATATTAAATTATCTTTAAGCCAGTCGACGACCATTTAACCCATCAATTTTTATCATTAATGCGAGGAATTTTATATTTTGAAAGCCAAATTTACCAGCCAAATAGAAGGTACAATTAACAAAACCAACTGACTTGAATGTGTGTGGTTGTTAATGGTTGCAAGTTATAGTGAAAAATTAAAGTAGTCTTCTTCTTCTTCGTCTTCTCTTTTCTATTTCGTATTAATTTTGTGTTAAAATGTGATGCTTTAGCATGTGATGGGAATACCGGAAACTTTTAGTTACATTTATATCTTGGGAAAAAAAGTCATCAATACGTATCAAAACGGCAAACAAAAATATTCGCACTTACTTACGGCCACCACTCTAAACATAATAAGGAAATTCAATGTTATGCAATTGAATATTTTATTATTTGAATATTAACGAGATGAAATCTGCAGATGTAAAAAAAAAAAACATCGAAGGAGGAAAATGTACAATACAAAAGAAAAGTCCCCAGAGCAAAAGTTTATCTTGATTTCTCCCTGAAAGATATTGATGACAAAATGAAACACAATTTTTAAAAGAAAAGGAAAATGATCAAGGGGGCAGGCTGAAGCTCAAACTCAGTTAATAAGGCAAATTTATGCATCTATTCATTATGTCATGCCAACGACATGATACGGTTTGCGTGTTAATGAGGAACTACTTGCTGTTCAAAAAGTTGGTGAAGAAATGCATGTTAGTAGTACAAATAATTATGGGTGTTTTTAACGGGAGTTCTTAATTGTTTGATACAACTGACATACTGCTGAAGCATTATTGTTGTTTTTTCCTTTGTTTGCAATTAAGTTTTTTATATTTGCAACAAGGAAGTTTGTATGCTTTTGAACTAACATATCAGTCGTATAAATCCAAATTCCAAACTCCATATTACGTTTGGTTGATCTTAGTTCTGCTTGATGACATAAAAGGAAATTTTTTGTCTTTTTATTTAATTATACCCTAAACCAATTTGCGATATTATGAGTTTGTGCTGTTGTTTGTAACTAGCAAACACTGATCGATTGAAATTCACTTTCGAAGTCGATTTGATGATTGCCGTAGACCACCCAACAAAAGAGAGTGTAGCCATTCTAAAAGAAAAACAATTTCATTGCTTCGAGCGATTAACTTCCTTAAATATGGCTTTGCAAAGCTTCTACTAAAAAGTTGTCGAAAAAATTCAAATCTTCTCTAAATCAAACAGAAATAGAAATAGAAGATTAAGTATCAAATTTAATATTGGGACTATAATTTGGTCAAAAAATTTTAAAAATTAATTTAATTGTGTTGTGTAATTGTTTGGTTTTAGGTCATAAATAATGAAATAAAAGAAATTAAAAACTAAGAAGTTTTATATTTTAATTCGCTGATTTTATTCTTCCGATATTTCGATCTGCTCCGCAGATCATCTTCTGGGAACTGACAAAAAAGATACATATATAATAACAATAATAATATTACTAATAATTAATTTAATTTAAAAGCTAAATATCAAATATAATATTTTAATACTTTTTGTAACAGTTTTTACTTGATATTTCGACAAAAACCTAAAAAAATATTTTTTTCGGCAGATGTTCTTTTTTGCTGGGTATTTAAAACAAATTTTGTTTTAGCCATAACCTCCTCGTTGGAGCCAAAGAGCAAACAGGAAATAGTAGCAGGAGGGCTAAATCTATTGAAAGCAGCGGATTAGGGAGCAATTAATAGTGACATTTATGGAATGGCGACTAAGCTTATGTATACTAGGTCGCACAATGGGACCTTTTGAATTTTTTCGTTGCAAAAATCATAACTTTTAAGCTAATTACCTTTAAAATGAGTACTGGCGGAGGGTGCTAGGTCCAAAGGCGCTACAATATATCCTATCAAAGTTCAATATTATTTTGGTACTAGTAAATATTACATGTTGCAAATATAAAGATAATGTGCTGATATTTGGAACTTTAAGTGTTTTTGACCCAAAGACGAACCCTACATAAATTTGTTGGAAACGGCCCATGTTTGGACCTAGTCCCAATATAAATTTTCCTCAAAAATTTATTTTAATGCCACTGAATGTAGCAAATTTTATTCTATTGCGATGAAATTTGAATTATAAGGGTTTATTAGGCCAGCGAAGAAAAAAATCTTTAAAATTGGACCACGTTCGGACAGCGTCCCCGTACAAATTTTCTTCAGTTTCGTTAAAATGCCGCAAGTTTGCTAATTTCTGTATTATATTTAAAAAATTTACAAAAACAGTTAAAAAAAACCCTGTAAAATTTTAATGAAAGCTGACCACTTTTGGACCTCAAAATTAAAAATTTCGCAATGAAATTTTTTTTATTAACCACTCAAATAAATGACTTATAATTTCACAGTACATATTGTTTAAATCCGAAAGTCTAGAAAAAAAATACCACTCTAATATAACATGTTAAACTAATATTAAATTTTTTATTAATATTACAGATACACATTTTTGAAATATTTTTTATATTAATATATTAATGCTATAGATGTTAAGTTATTTAGTACATTTTTTTAAAACTAGTATAGTATTTTTTACTAATTAGTTCTCTTTAAAATAGCCATTAACATTGGGAGCGATATCTAATAGACTTAACATATCGAAGCTATAATTATGTTCTTACAAATCCTTTCGAGAAATTACATGTCTTCGTGATGAAATTAGTGGGTATGCAGAGGCCGCCAACATATTGAAAAGGTCTTCATTCTGTCTAATCTGTGAAATCTTGCAAGTATTCGTGTATCTAAATTTTTTGTAGTCTTTGTTTTTGCATTCCTATGCTTCTTCTTACAATTCTCCAATCGGTAAGCATTGATATTCAGTTAAATTTATACCATGAGCCAAAATCTTATGAGCAAGTTTCTTCTCAGGCTACATTTCAGCCAAAAGTTGGGCAGTTTTTGATGCATAATCATCAAGCTAGGGCCCATTTACCATTTATCTAGAGTTTGTAACATTTAGGACAACTGCCAACCTTTTTATAATATTATTGTCGACCCCAGTAATTCGGGCTGTTACCTTATCATTTTAAAAAAATGATCTGGACATATTACCATCATTAGTAGTTCCATACCCCTGCTTTGGGCAGTCTACTTTCAGCAAAGCTTCTTAAGAAATTTATTTTAAATAATTTTTTTTTCGAGCAGATAGCTTTTCTTTTGGTTTTGCGTTCTTATTAAACATTCTCCTTCTCGTGAAATTGTATACGCTAGTTTTAAAATAAACTCCATGCACCCAATTCTGCCATGTAACGGAGAAATTCCATATTCATAGTTTTGCTCATCACTTGATTTTTTTTATTTTTATATCCTCCGCCCCAGTGTGCAGAGGGTATATATAAGTTTATCATTCCGTTTGTAATAATTAGAAAAATAATTTTGGACCCCATAAAATATATATATTTGTGATCCTTATAACAAGCGGATTGATATAGCGATGTCCGTCTGTCCGTCTGTGAAAATCACGATGACGGCTTCAATCGGGTAGCTAGGGTGCTCGTTGGCATAACAAATGATTCATTAACATCCTGAGAAGTTTGCTATTTAAAATCGCCCAAATCGGTTGATTAGGTCCCGAGAATTGAATGAAGAAGTAAAAAAAATCTGGAAAAAATATGATTTGTCTATGTCGTTCTTGTCACAAGTACGCCCTCAATATGATAACTGGGACGCTCGTTTTTAGTGAGAATGATTGACCAACATCATGAGAAGGTTTCTGTTTAAAAAATCATGAAAATCGGTTTAATAGGTCCCGCGAAATCACTGAAGAAGTAAAAAAAATTAAAAATATATGTTTCTGTATTGTTCTTGCTGTTATTCTAAATGATGTATTGTTGTCATAGCTGGACTTGTTGTTTTTGTGGTCGTTGTGGTAATAATATAATAAAAACTAACCCTTTGTACATTTTTTTTATCAACTCTCGCAGAAAAATTTTAAAGTTTCTATTGTTTTGGCGTCACTAAAAAAATTTGTTAGATCATTTTTGTCATCGCCAAGAGCTTTCCTGCAAAGTTACAGATCAATTGGGTCACGGGAAAGGGGTTAAAAATCGATCCAGAATTTTGTTGACAAGCAGAAAAGCAGACACTACGAGTTTATATAAAGGGAGTAAAAATTCACCAACATCTAAAGCAAATAATGCTAAACTACCTATTTGTTAATAAAAAATAAACAATGTAAATATACCAAAAAAAAAAAAAATTATGTATTAATTTATTTAAAGAAAAACATAACAATAACTTTTGATGTTGTATTTTTTGTGTGTAATACTTACATATACATTAATACATATGTGACCTTCTCCGAGAAAAGGGACCTAGTGTGTGAAAATTAAGTTTTGAGAAAAAAACGCATTTAAAGTTTCTACATCCTTTTAGGTACCAGAATCCACCGTTTTTGACACAACCCGTTTTTTGAAACACTTCACTTCACTTTTCACTTCACTTCACTTTTCTCGGAGAAGGTCACATATATTTAATAATAAAATAATATACATACATATATTCTATATATGTATATTCATAATAACCGCATGTTACAAATAAATCGGTATATTATTTTTTTATATAAAATTCACCAATATGTATTTTGTTTTAGGGAAAATACATTTCTTTTGTATTAACAAACAGAGTGTCACTTCATTTTGCTCAGTGTTGCTATGCCACAGTAGATGGCGCCACAATTTTTGTTATAATTAGCTTTGCAATACTTATTTCTATTTTAAAATGAATGTCAAGATTTTCATTTAGATATCAAACACAACAATGTTCAGAGTATACACAGGGCTGGTCTTTTATTTCATACGTTTTTCCATTATTCTTTTACAAATATGACCAAAAGTTTGGCATAATAATTTTTTGTAATGTTTACAAAATAGAGTTACCGAGTTCATCAATGATTTTTTTCAAAAACAGTTCTACATAGTTATATAAAATTATTATTCGGCTTTACCTATAAAATATCTGATTGCATTACGTAAAATTTTTAAAAATTTTGTATAATTACTAAAGCATTATTATTGACATAAATACAAAATTGCACTTTTTAAATTTTCAGTGTATTTGCTGAAATAATTTGGTAGCAAGTTTAACAAATTGTTTACTTTTTCAAATATTTTGTTTATATCAATACTCAAAGCGAGGTGGAGGGTATCAAAGATTCGGCACAGCCGAATTTAACACTCTTACTTGTTGAGTGTAAATTTCTTATATTGAATTCACTAACAAAATTTGAACACTGAAAATTTTGGGACTCTTAAAAATAATTCAGGTAGCGCAAGCGGATTTTTTATTGTGCTGAATTCATTAACAAAATTTTGATGATCATTGCCAATACATAAAAATTACAAAACATTAACAATCTTCTTAAAGACACTTCGCCATCTTATCAAAATTAAAATAAAATATACGAAAAAATTTAAATTTCTGTTTCAAGCACCAAAAAAAAAAAAAAAAAAAAATCGTGAAAAATAATATGAATAAATAATATTATATAATAATAATATAAAAATCTGCAAAAATTAGATAATATATCGTATTTTATAACCTCTAAAAGTTATGGTAAAAAACACGTCTACCCATCTATCCAGTGTATGTTTTTACAACTTTATGGTTGTTGCGTGAAGACTGGCAAGTATATGCAGCCAAGTTTACTTTAACTAGAGTATTGTATTAGTGAACCATTTTAGGTAATATAAGTTTTAAGTTCTATTCTATCCAAGTAGAAAAAATTGCCAAAATATAGTATATTTGAGACTGTAGAAAAGTAAACCACCGAATAACATCATTTTTATTTTGTTTTATAGAAAATAAAAATCGACACCAAAACCAGTTTGCCTACAATTTGATTTTAAAGAGGATACTTTTCAAAAAATGTTGCGCCTTTTTCTAAAAGCTAAAAAAATTCCAACTTTGCGGAGGTCTATCACTCATAATTTTTATCCGATTTTAAAACCGTTTATTGATTCTTAATCAGTGAGAAATCCTCTATCCTATATTCATTGATTTTACTGAATGCTTCTATCATATTTTTGATTTTTGCCACGCTATTTGGGGAAAGGCGTCACTTTGGGGCGTTTCACAAAAAAAATATTTTTTTTCCTTTGTCAGATTATGTGAAGGTCTGTCACAAAAATCTATTTATCAAAAAAAAAAAAAAAAAAAAAGAAAAAATTGTTATGAAACATAAAATATTTTATTTTTTTCACTGGTACTTTATCTACATATATATTAATACATGTAGGAAAATTTGTTATTTCCTTTTTAAGCAAAATGCGGGCACGGAGGAATATGAAATTTGATGTAGTTATAGTTCATATGGAGGAGAAGCGGAGAATGATAAAATTTATGTATATGTTTTTAAAATATATTAAACTAAATAAAATAACATATTTATAATAATTCGCTATACCCTGTTAATTCGAATGATTTAAATTGTATATCACACGCCCTGTGTTGAATTGAGAATTGCTAAAATTGAAGGTATGCTACCTTTAGGCTCATTTAAATATTTATATTTTTATACCCTATACCACTATGTGGTTTGGGTATAATGACTTTGTGCTGCTGTTTGTAACAACCAAAAATATTTGACCTAGACCCATCTTTAATTATACCGATCGAATCAGAATCACTTTCTGAGTTGATTTAACAATGTCCGTCCGTCCGTCCGTCCGTCCGTCCGTCCGTCTGTGTGTCCATGTAAAGCTTGTAATCAAACTGCAGGTCGCAAATATGAATATATTTTGATGAAATTTGGTATATAAGCTTTTATCGGCCATGGGATGAACGCTATTGAAATTGGTGAGAATCGGTCCATGTTCAGACCTAGCCCCCATACAAATTTCCCATATGAAATCGACATAAATTGCCATAAGATCCAAATTGTCAATAGATCTTACTCAAATTGGGTTTGTATGCGTTCATTACATCCACTAATGAGTAGTCCAAAAATGATCCCTTTGACCCCATATGGAGCTGCTTCCCGATCTTCACTTAAATCTATTAAAAAACAAAAATATTGCACTGATTCTTCTCAAATTTTGTTTCTACATATTTTTGCAAAATACAAGAGACTTTACCAAACATGATCAGGATCGGTCCATTTTTGGACCTAGTCCCTTTATATCTGCAGCCAAAAAAATTAATAAAAATCCCACTCAAATTTGGTTTTTGCTTATTTTCAATGTCCAGTTAGTTGGGCCTAAGAGATAGGGTTTCTAAACGCATGGTATAGGGTATCGTATAGTCGGTCTAGACCGACTATAATTTTCTTACTTGTTTTTTATATATTTGTATATCGAATAAAACATTGAAAGGAAAAAATTAAATTAAAAATTAATATTTCCTAGTTTTTATAAAATCAGATAACTCACTTATGAGGACTTCCAGCCTACTAATTACTTCGATTATCAGGAAATGTACACACCTTTGAACAAATACCCTGATTGAAATGCGAGATACAATAGAATGTTCAATATTTATCTTGAAGTGTTATTGCCATTTAAAATGAAAGGCATTTCGAGGACTTATATAATGGATGAAATATCATTGCCACACATTGTCTACTTTTAAAGTTATTGATATTGGATATCTTGGGAAATACACAATTTTCACAATTTTTACCATGAGAGACAATTTCACTCGGACCAATTTTACTAGAACATTTCCACTAGGCAAAAACCATTCCACTAGACACAATTTTACTGGAACAATTTAAGTAGACACTATTTCACTACATATAATTCCACTAGACCAAATTTTACTAGAACAATTCCACAAGACAGAATTTAGCTAGACACAATTTTACTAGATCAATTTCACTGGATACAATTTTACTTTTAGAACTTAACTTTCATAATTCTGTTAGACATAATTTCATTAGGGAACAATTCCACTAATCTAAAAGAAAAAAATTTTCAAAAATCTGATGGAACATACAAATTTTATGTTTCATGTTCTTGATGAAAGGTCTATTTTTTTTTGTCGAAATTCCACTAGACACGATTTACACTACACTAGACGCAATTTCACTAGAACAATTCCAATTAACTAGACGCAATTCCGCTAGACATAATTGCACTAGGAACCCATTCCACTAGACCAAATATGACTTGGTCAATTACTGTAGATACAAATTCACTCGGACACTTCCACTAAACATAATTTCAATTGCACAATTCCACTTTTTTTTTTGTCATACACATTTATAGATACAAATCAGAGCGATTTAGTGGAGTTGTGTCTAGTGTAACGGGCTCGAAATCAGTTTTAAGAACATTTCAGTAACCTGACTTAATGACCACGATCCGATCATTTTTGGACCTGGTCTGAGGGGACCATATAAATTTTTAAATAAATCTAGTCTTTAATCCATTAAAACCCTGATTAAATTGGCCTAAGATCCTTTTACGATATTTATGATGTACGCTTTTATATGGGTCGACCTAAACAGACAATAACTTTCTTTCTTCAAACTAACAAATGCTTCATAATGTTTTTAACATTTGCTAAATTAATCAATTGTTTTTCATTTTTCATTGTAATTGTGTAACACAATTATGTTTGCATTTAATTAACAATTAAAATTGTAACAATTTTTTTTGCGTGTAGGCAAAACGCTTTTTAAAGTCATGGTTTGGAGCTCAAATTAGAAAAAAAAACAAAAGTTCGATAAGTTCTTGAACCTACCATAAAGTTAAAAATTTCAAACCGGCTTAAGACGACTTTCCATTTGGTGAATAATAACTTCTAACGATTATCCGATATTAAGTGATGTCCATTGATTTTGAATAAAATTTTGTGTGGAAATCTTAAAGAATTTCATATTCGTATATTAAAAATTAAGTCTTATTTAAGTTATTTCATTTACAGAGTCATTATTTGCAACTAAATATTGAAATTACTTTGGAAGCTATTCAGTTGACAATTATTGTCTTTGTAATGTTCATGGCAATATGATGACATGCTCAATTGCAGCATCATATATTTTGCAAAGAAAAAAAAAAATAAATTTGTAGTACTAAAATATGCTACCAAGTGTAACTAAATAATACTGCACTGGCTGGCATAGACTTGTCGTACTCCTAATGATTAATGTTTGCATACTTCAAGTACTTGGTATGTCAACTAACTCACAGTATGATGACAATTTGTTGTAATAAATAGTTGAATACCAACTAACTAAACAAAACCAACATTTAACTCATAATTCATCCTAATTGTCGTCGTCGTCAACTTCTTCATCATCATCATTTTTGTCATGATAATATGCAAGAAATAAAAATAAAATTAACATGAAAACTTAAATCAAAGAAACAAATACAGTCACTAAATATTTACGTTATGCTAATAAAAACTTCAAAACAAACCTGAAAAAAAGCAATAAACTAAACAAAACATTTGTAAAAAGCAGAAGTCGACTTTAAGACACCCTCTACTGGATATATTACACTACTGAAGGCTTTAAATAATAGTTGCAGGTTCACAAGTTATTACAATAATTACAGTAAAAAAGCAGGGTGCACCATTCTTTAAGTTGGAATTGACGAACTGCTGAAAAAATACTCCAAAATTGGACTATAAAAAAAACAAGAAATAAATAATAATGGCGATTTTAGCGATTTTTCGGGAAGACTTAATAGAATTTTTTTTTTGGCGATTTTTAAAAGTTTTTTTCGTCATTATTTTGTTTTTATACCCTCCACACCTCACTGGAAGAGAGTATATATAGGTTTGTCATTCCGTTTATAACGCATCGAAATAAATTCCGCAGACCTCAAAACCACATATTTCCTTGATCATTATAACAAGGGAAGTTGATTTAGCGATGACCGTCTGTCCGTCTGTCTGTGGAAATCACGATCACGCCGGCAATATCTAAGCTAGACCGATCGTTTTTGTACAATATCGTTTATTAACATCTCAAAAAAGTTGCTATTTAAAATCATCAAAATCGGTCAAAAAGGTCACGAGACACGAGTGAAATTTTAAAAAACTCTTGAAAAAATTTAAATTTTCAGTGTGTTTGTTGTTTTTCTTTAGATATGTCGTATATGTTGTATTTTTTCGTATTAATGAAGCCATTGTAGTTGTGTGTATATTTTACTGCACGTGTCACATTGGTCTAAGCAAGTATTACTACATATTTTTTTTTATCGTATAAATTAAAAACTAAAAAATAAAAATTAAAAACTAAAAATTCAAAATTCAAAATTAAATATTAAAATTTAAAAATTAAAAATTAAAAATTAAATATTAAAAATTAAAAATTAAAAACTAAAAATTAAAAATTAAAATTTAAAAATTAAAAATTAAAAATTAAAAATTAAAAATTAAAAATTTAAAATAAAAAATTGAAAATTAAAAATTAAAAATTAAAAACTAAAAATTAAAAATTAAAAATTTAAAATCAAAAATTAAAAATTTAAAATTAAAAATTAAAAATTAAAAATTAAAAATTAAAAATTAAAAATTATAAATTAAAAATTAAAAATCAAAAATTAAAAATTAAAAATTAAAAATTAAAAATTAAAAATTAAAAATTAAAAATTAAAAATTAAAAATTAAAAATTAAAAATTAAAAATTAAAAATTAAAAATTAAAAATTAAAAATTAAAAATTAACAAGTAAGAAAATTATAGTCGGTCTAGACCGACTATACGATACCCTATACCATGCGTTTAGAAACCCTATCTCTTAGGCCCAACTAACTGGACATTGAAAATAAGCAAAAACCAAATTTGAGTGGGATTTTTATTAATTTTTTTGGCTGCAGATATGAAAAAGTTCATATCGGATGCTATATCTATAAAGGGACTAGGTCCAAAAATGGACCGATCCTGATCATGTTTGGTAAAGTCTCTTGTATTTTGCAAAAATATGTACAAACAAAATTTGAGAAGAATCAGTGCAATATTTTTGTTTCTTAATAGATTTAAGTGAAGATCGGGAAGCAGCTCTATATGGGGTCAAAGGGATCATTTTTGGACTACTCACTAGCGGATGTAATGAACGCATACAAACCCAATTTGAGTAAGATCTATATGACAATTTGGATCTTATGGCAATTTATGTCGATTTCATATGGGTAATTTGTATGGGGGCTAGGTCTGAACATGGACCGATTCTCACCAATTTCAATAGCGTTCATCCCATGGCCGATAAAAGCTTATATACCAAATTTCATCAAAATATATTCATATTTGCGACCTGCAGTTTGATTACAAGCTTTACATGGACACACAGACGGACGGACGGACGGACGGACATTGTTAAATCAACTCAGAAAGTGATTCTGATTCGATCGGTATAATTAAAGATGGGTCTAGGGCAAATATTTTTGGTTGTTACAAACAGCAGCACAAAGTCATTATACCCAAACCACATAGTGGTATAGGGTATAAAAATTAAAAATTAAAAATTAAAAATTAAAAATTAAAAATTAAAAATTAAAATTTAAAAATTAGAAATTAAAAATTAAAAATTAAAAATTAAAAATTAAAAATTAAAAATTAAAAATTAAAAATTAAAAATTAAAAATTAAAAATTAAAAATTAAAAATTAAAAATTAAAAATTTAAAATCAGAAATTAAAAATTAAAAATTGAAAATTAAAAATTTAAAATCAAAAATTAAATATTAAAAATTAAAAATTTAAAATCAAAAATTAAAAATTTAAACTAAAAATTAAAAATTCAAAATTGACAATTAAAAATTGAAAATTAAAAGTGAAAAATTAAAAATTATAAATTATAAATTAAAGATTAAAAATTAAAAATAAAAATTAAAAGTTAAAAATTAAAAATTAAAAATTAAAAATTAAAATTAAAAACTAAAAATTAAAAATTAAAAATTTAAAAATTAAAAATTAAGAATTAAAAATTAAAAATTACAAATTAAAAATTAAAAATTAAAAATAAAAAATTAAAAACTAAAAATTAAAAATTAAAAATTTAAAAATTAAAAATTAAAAATTTAAAATTTAAAATTTAAAATTAAAAAATAAGAATTAAAAATTACAAATTAAAAATTAAAAATTAAAAATTAAAATTAAAAATTAAAAATTAAAAATTAAAAATTAAAAATTAAAAATTAAAAATTAAAAATTAAAAATTAAAAATTAAAAATTAAAAATTAAAAATTAAAAATTAAAAATTAAAAATTAAAAATTAAAAATTAAAAATTAAAAATTAAAAATTAAAAATTAAAAATTAAAAATTAAAAATCAAAAATTAAAAATTAAAAATTAAAAAATAGAAATTAAAAATTTTAAATTTAAAATTTAAAATTTAAAATTTAAAATTTAAAATTTAAAATTTAAAATTTAAAATTTAAAATTTAAAATTTAAAATTTAAAATTTAAAATTTAAAATTTAAAATTTAAAATTTAAAATTTAAAATTCAAAATTTAAAATTTAAAATTTAAAACTAAAAATTAAAAACTAAAAATTAAAAATTAAAAATTCAAAATTGACAATTAAAAATCGAAAATTAAAAGTGAAAAATTATATATTAAAGATTAAAAATTAAAAATTAAAAATAAAAATTAAAAGTTAAAAATTAAAAATTAAAAATAAAAATTAAAATTAAAAATTAAAAATTTAAAATTAAAAATTAGAAATTAAAAATTAAAAATTAAAAATTAAAAATTAAAAATTAAAAATTAAAAATTAAAAATTAAAAATTAAAAATTAAAAATTAAAAATTAAAAATTAAAAATTAAAAATTAAAAATTAAAAATTAAAAACTAAAAATTAAAAATTAAAAATTAAAAATTAAAAATTTAAAATTTAAAATTTAAAATTTAAAATTAAAAATTAAAAATTAAAAATTAAAAATTAAAAATTAAAAATTAAAAATTAAAAATTAAAAATTAAAAATTAAAAATTGAAAATTAAAAATTAAAAATTAAAAATCAAAAATCAAAAATTAAAAATTTAAAATTTAAAACTAAAAATTAAAAACTAAAAATTAAAAATTCAAAATTGACAATTAAAAATTGAAAATTAAAAATTAAAAATTGAAAATTAAAAATTTAAAATCAGAAATTAAAAATTAAAAATTAAAAATTAAAAATTAAAAATTTAAAATCAGAAATTAAAAATTAAAAATTGAAAATTGAAAATTAAAAATTAAAAGTTAAAAATTAAAAATCAAAAATTAAAAATAAAAAATTAAAAATTAAAAATTAAAAGTTAAAAATTAAAAATCAAAAATTAAAAATTTAAAATTTAAAATTTAAAATTTAAAATTAAAAATTAAAAATTAAGAATTAAAAATTAAATATTATAAATTAAAAATTAAAAATTAAAATTGCAAAATTAAAAATTAAAAGTTTTAATTTCTATATTTAGTTTCTTTTTTTCTTGTATTAAATGTATCCTTAAATTAACATATTACCAGCTAATTCAGATAAAAATATTTTGCTTATTTTTAATATTAGCTAAAAATCATTAGAATTTTTTTGAGTTATCGGTTAACTTCTAAGGTCTTAAAACATTCTAATGGGGATCAAACTTTGGGTATTATAACGCCGGCTGCGTTAAATAATGAACTTCATTAGTGTTTTATGAAGTACTTGGGAAACTTATAGGATTTCTACTCTAGTAATCAAACAGTTACTAATTCTTTCTATAGAAGACATGATCATTATTTTTTATAAAACGAAATTATAATAGGAAAACGTCTAAACTTATGACAGAGTGCCTACTTTACCGGACTTCTAAGACTTGATCAGAAAAATAAGTCGAATGGCTTTAAAGGAAGAATGGAGCATAATCTCACCCAATATTCTTGAATAATAAATTATTGAATTCCTTATATTTATTTTTGATTTTGTGTTAATTACTTCATTTTAATAAAACACCACGAAAGGTGTTTACTTTCTTTTGATGCCATAGTAGGTCCAGTTCATTTGAATTCTCTTTATTTTTGAAAGCAATTCAATTATTTTTCCTATAAATAAAGAAAAAACAATTTATATGAATTAAAATAAAAGTTATTGGAGCCTTAGGTAAAACTCACAATACCACTGTGGTTTGTAGGGTATATCCAGAAAACTGCAACAGCGACTGATTGTAGTGCTACCTCAGTTTTGCGTTTATTGTGCTCTTTAACGCTATAACCGTTTCTTCCTCTGCACCCGCAGAGGTCGTTTGAAATAAACAAACTACTATGTTTATTTATATATTTTTTTATATAAATTTTAAAATGTTTAAAACATTTGTTTAGAAGCGTACACCACGTAAGACGTGCGCATTAAAAAACCAACACACGATTGAATTAATGGTTGAGGAGGGTTTTTTGTTGGCTATTCCTCGTTGTAAATGGTACCCGTATCACTTTGTTATAATTCATGTCTTTCTGCATTAATTTTAAAATTAAACCATTATAAATCACACTGTGTATTATTTATATTATTTTATGTATTATTATTTACTGTCGATTTAAAATTATTATTAAATATTCAAATCAGGCAAAAGTAACGATTAATAATAATTTATTTTATTAATCTTCGACTATTATTTACCACTGAGTGATGAATTAGTTAATATATGTATGTTATATTTGTGATAGATTTAAGTGATAATATCGGAAGAGTGCTTTAAATAGGAACTCTAACTAAAATTGACCCTAGACTGTTTATTTTTCGAATTATCTATATATTAATACGTGAAGGTAAATTTTTAGTTCAATTTTTAAGCAATATGCGGGCACGGAAGAGTGTGAAAATTGGCATAGTTATAGTTCATATGGAGGAGAAGCTGAGAATGATAAAATTTGTGTTTAATCTGTCTTAAAAATTTATTAAATCAAATAAAATAAAATATTTCTAATAATTCGTTACACCCTGTTAATGCGAATGATTTACATTGTATATGACACGCCCTGTGTTGAATTGTGAATTGCTTAAATTGATTAGCATACCTTTAGGCTCATTTAGATATTCATAAATTTTTAAATTAAACGAAACAAGTAAGAAAATTATAGTCGGTCTAGACCGACTATACGATACCCTATACCATGCGTTTAGAAACCCTATCTCTTAGGCCCAACTAACTGGACATTGAAAATAAGCAAGAACCAAATTTGAGTGGGATTTTTATTAATTTTTTTGGCTGCAGATATGAAAAAGTTCATATCGGATGCTATATCTATAAAGGGACTAGGTCCAAAAATGGACCGATCCTGATCATGTTTGGTAAAGTCTCTTGTATTTTGCAAAAATATGTACAAACAAAATTTGAGAAGAATCAGTGCAATATTTTTGTTTTTTAATAGATTTAAGTGAAGATCGGGAAGCAGCTCTATATGGGGTCAAAGGGATCATTTTTGGACTACTCATTAGTGGATGTAATGAACGCATATAAACCCAATTTGAGTAAGATCTATATGACAATTTGGATCTTATGGCAATTTATGTCGATTTCATATGGGTAATTTGTATGGGGGCTAGGTCTGAACATGGACCGATTCTCACCAATTTCAATAGCGTTCATCCCATGGCCGATAAAAGCTTATATACCAAATTTCATCAAAATATATTCATATTTGCGACCTGCAGTTTGATTACAAGCTTTACATGGACACACAGACGGACGGACGGACGGACATTGTTAAATCAACTCAGAAAGTGATTCTGATTCGATCGGTATAATTAAAGATGGGTCTAGGTCAAATATTTTTGGTTGTTACAAACAGCAGCACAAAGTCATTATACCCAAACCACATAGTGGTATAGGGTATAAAAATAATATTTTCACTAGAATTTCGAGTGCTGTGCTATACTAGTAATTTATAAATAGGCATTAACCAAATTTGTTTACAATATCTATAATTATTTTAGTACCTCATAAGGGGAAATTTCTACTTGGACTAGTTTGGATCATGTATCGATTTTCACCAATTTCATGGATCATGTATCGATTTTCACCAATTTCAAATTTCAAGAAAAACAGTGCCATGGCTGACAAAATCTTATGTATCAAATTGCTTCAGAATATGTTTATATTTCTTATTGAATACGCATAAATAAAGAAAAACGTGAAAGTTATAGTCGGTCCAACTAATTGGATATGGAAAATAAGCATAAACCAAAATTGAGTGGCATTTTTATTAATTTTTTGCCTGCAGATATGAAAAATTCATATCAAATGTTATATTTATATGGGGACTAGGACGAAATATGGACCGATCCTGACCATATTTGGTATTTAGTGCAAAAAACATATAAAAATAAACTTGAGAAAAATCTGCGCAATATTATTTTTTTTAATACATTTAAGTGAAGATCGGGAAGCCGCTTTATATGGGGCCTATGACCAAGAATTGTCCTACAGGGTTTATTTTTGGACTACTGATTAATTGATATATTAAACACAAACAAACCAAATTTGGCCGGGATCTATATGATAATTTGGGTCTTATGGCAATTTAAGTTGATCTCATAGGGGGTCAATTCTATGCGGACTAGGTCTGAACATTCTCTATTTTTTAACAATTTCAAAAGGCCGATGAAACCTTATATACCAAATTTCATCAAAATATGCAGGGACACACAGACATCGCTAAATCGATTAAAAAAGTGATTCTAAGTTGATCGATACAATAAAAGATGGGACTAGTCAAATATTTTTGGCAGTTACAAACCAGAGCTAAGAAAAAAAAACACACAATGAATAAAAAAAACTCGTAATATATGTAAACAAACATAGCTCAGACCAACAAACATATATTTTTATTTTCATACCAATTATGTGTGTTTCTAAATTTTGTACGGTGCCAAACACAATCATGACTGTGTTTCGTTTTAATATTTCGTTATCTACACGAGCATTTTTCTATCACGTATTTTTTGTTTCGAACACACATAAATCACACAGATTCGAGTGCAGCTTTATTTTAAGTTCGTTTTTTTGCACATGTACTGCTAAAAAACCAGAACTCTTTTATTCAACGCGTACATCTAAAAATTAAAACATTAGCCTCTCGCGATCGGAAATATCTGAAACATCCCTATAATAACGACAATAATTGTATCAACCAAATTTATTAAAAAATCTAAAATAATTCATTAGCAGTTATAAGAAATAAAAATAAAGAGCTAATAATAAAAATAAATAAGGTAATAAAATAGGAAATAGAGAAATTTTGTACGTTGTTTATGACTTACATAATTTCCTTTTTTTTTATCGCGAGTGGATAATGTTTCAATTTTTAGATGTACGCGTTGAAGAACATGTTCTGTTTTTTTTTAGCAGTACACGTGCAAGAAAACAAACTTAAAATAAAGCTACACTCGAATCTGTGTGGTTTATGTGTGTTCGAAACAAAAAATACGTGATAGAAAAATGTTCGTGTAGATAACGAAATATTAAAACATAACACAATCATGTTTGTGTTTGGCACCATACAAAATTTAGAAACACACATAATTGATATGAAAATAAAAATATGTATTGGCTGCTTTAGAACAGAACATTGTGTGTTTGATGTGTGTATTTTCTGAACCTGGTTACAAACACCAGCACAAAGAAATTATACCCTGACCACATAGCGGTATAGGGTACAAATAAAAATAGGGTTTCAAATGAAGTAAAATATATAAATAATGGCACCAAAGTTGAAAAATATTAAAAAAAATTGCAAATTTCAAATGGGCTTATTGATTTCAAATGGGCTTATAAACAGATAGTAGTAGGTATATAATTACATATATTTGGAAAGTTTAACTATTTATCTTTCTAAGAGCGTCCAAAAATTTTAGATCGGTTTAAAACTGATTTAGTTACAAATATTTTAGTCCCTGTGCGGTGTTGTAAAACGTTTTTTTTTACCGATAACTTACGATTCTAGGGCATAATCAAAATTCTGAAAATTTAAGTGATTTACTTAAAAGTGATCTTAAAAGTGATTTACTTATACTAGGCCATTTTAACGGTATATTTTTACTGTAACACCATGTAACTTATAAGAAAAAAATAATAATTCAGCTTAGTTAATTTTTTCTTATTTTTTTTATAGTATGCTAGTTTAAATTTTAGATGTACGGATACTTTTTCTAGCAAGTGTATGTACAAAATTATAAAAAAAAGTCAACAAAACTAAAGTAATTACTGCCAAAAATATTTAGTTTTCGTGACGTTGGAATTGTTACCAACCTTTCATGATTGTAACGCATTTATGAATTGTTTTCTTTCACCAGCAGCAGCATCTTGGGCAACGTACTGTGTGTGCATTGCACAGCTGTGGTTTTTCGCACAAATTATTATTGTTGTTTTTTTTTTTTTTGCTTTTTGCATATTATGATATTTTTTTTATGCTTCGGTTCAAGCGCGAAAACCCGACCAAAGCAAAACATTGCGTCTTGTGTTATTTCTGTTTCAGATTTATTTTTCGTCTTCATTTCTTGTGTGTGCAATTGTTGTCATCATTTTTCTGGTATAGACGCATGATTATATCGCTATGATGATCACAATGCGGTTGTTGCTAATCGTGATAGCCCATGGTGTGTTCGGTCACATAGTCTCTCGCTCTCACTGTTTCGTTTGTAGTCAATTGTAATTTGTTTACGCGTGAAGGCCGTACGTGCAATTGCATGTGACGCAACAACCATGCATAAATGTTATTATTTTGGTTGCTGCTGGTAATTTTTTGTGGTCTTCTTTTGTTGTTGTGTACATGTATATTGTATGTATGTATGTATACATTTATATGTGTGGTTATTTAATTGAAAACATTGTATTTCACACCAAAAGGTACCGTAACAGACATGAAACAGCCAAAATTCATTGATTTCATCAATTAGGTTCATATTTTTTGTTTTGTTTTGCAAAGTATTAAAATTTTGTGGGTGGAATAATTTGTCAAATTATTGTAAAATAAAAAATATTTGTTACATTTTTAAATTTTTGGTTTAAAAAAAAAATTATAAAATTATAGGTGACCAACAAGAGGTGGTATCAGTCTTCCTTGCAGATTTTACGTCATTTGAAGATTTTTTTTTTTGTGTAAAACTATCACAAAATGACGACTGAAGAGTTTTTATACATGTTGACCATTTTTAGGCGGCATACCTTTTTCTAGTATATATTACTATCATTAATATTCGATATAAATTTTTGAGTTTTCAACTTCTGAAAATTTTCTATCAAAATGATGCCTTCAACATACATTTCTTTCATATGTACCTACAGTTAAGGACTAAAGTCTATATACACTCCACTTTTTTATGATTGTGGAGAAATGGTAAGGCATTATTAAATAAATTTGTAAAAAAATAAATAATAAATATAGCATGGAAATTACAAGTCATTTTTAATAAGTTAGACTAAAGTCTACATACAACGTGATTTCTTGAAAAATACAAAACAAAATTAGGGGAATCCCTATTTATAAGCTAATATTTTGTTTTGCCATTCATTACCAGTACCTACATATTTACAATTTGTAACATTGTATTAAGATATTACGTTTACATAACACCTTTAAAATGGAAAATCGCCAAGCCCCTTTTTTAGTAAGAAATTTAATAATAAATCTCCGAAGAGAGCAAAACAGTTTTGGAGAAATTGCAAAAAACGGTAAAATTAAGTCGTTTTACAGTACAAACTATTATTAGAAAATGTAATAAAATAGCAAATACTGAATATCAACCACGATCTGGCCGACCAAAAATGCTCTCACGAAGTGATGTTTACAGTATTTTAAAGAAGTAAATGTGTATCAGAAAATTAGTGCACGAAAACTGGCGAAACATATTGAAAAATGTTCCAATAAGAACATACATCCAAAAAGTACATCTAAAAACCGAAAATTTCGCCTAGAATTTGCAAAAATCATATTAATAAGGATACGAACTTCTGGAAACGTGTCTTATTTATTGATGGAAGTACATACAACATTTTTGCAAGAGACAACCGTTCCAGAAAACCCAACATACACTGCTAATTTTATTAGATTATTTTTAAAGGTAATTTGAAACCATCTATTAATAGCGTGGTTCCTAGAAATCACAGAATTTTCCACCTTCTATATTATGAAAGCTCCTGGATTTTGTATAACTGGCCATACGTCATGAAAACGCCTCTTCTCACAACCCTGCTATTAATCTAATGGAAAATGTATGGATTTATTTGTGACAACGGCTCAAAATTCATGTCATTTCCAAAAGCAATGATAGAATATCAGTCCTAAATATTGCAAAAAACTAGAACAAACACTGGTAAAACTTTTTCAGATGGTGACACACCTGTGCGGAATGTACGAACTGGTAGCACTATATCAACGCTTTAAAAATCGCTAAAGGAATGTTTGAGATATGGCGCTTTGAGCGATTTTTCGCTATGACTAATATAATTCATTGGATTTTTTTTTTTGGTTTTTCGGTTTCGGTTTTTGGTTTAAAAATTAAAAATTACGAATTAAAAATTAAAAATTAAAAACTAAAAATTAAAAATTGAAAATTAAAAATTAAAAATCAAAAATTAAAAATTAAAAACTAAAAATTAAAAATTGAAAATTAAAAATTAAAAATCAAAAATTAAAAATTAAAAATTAAAAATTAAAAATTAAAAATTAAAAATTAAAAATTAAAAATTAAAAATTAAAAATTAAAAATTAAAAATTAAAAATTAAAAATTAAAAATTAAAAATTAAAAATTAAAAATTAAAAATTAAAAATTAAAAAATAAAAATTAAAAATTAAAAATTAAAAATTTAAAATTAAAAATTTAAAATTAAAAATTAACAATTAAAAATTAAAAATTAAAAATTTAGAATTAAAAATCAAAAATTTAAAAATTAAAAATTAAAAATTAAAAATTAAAAATAAAAAATTAAAAATTAAAAATTAAAAATTAAAAATTAAAAATTAAAAATTAAAAATTATAAATAAAAATTTAAAAAATAAAAATTAAAAATTAAAAATTAAAAATTAAAAATTAGAAATTAAAAATTATAAGTAAAAAATTAAAAATTAAAAACTAAAAATTAAAAATTAAAAATTAAAAATTAGAAATTAAAAATTAAAAATTAAAAATTAAAAATTAAAAATTAAAAATTAAAAATTAAAAATTAAAAATTAAAAATTAAAAATTAAAAATTAAAAATTAAAAATTAAAAATTAAAAATTAAAAATTAAAAATTAAAAATTAAAAATTGAAAATTAAAAACTAAAAATTACAAATTACAAATTAAAAATTGAAAATTAAAACTTAAAAAATTAAAAATTAAAAAATTAAAAAATTAAAAATTAAAAATTGAAAATGAAAAATTGAAAATTAAAAATTAGAAATTAGAAATTAAAAATTTAAAATGAAAAATTAAAAATTAAAAATTAAAAATTAAAAATTAAAAATTAAAAATTAAAAATTAAAAATTAAAAATTAAAAATTAAAAATTAAAAATTAAAAATTAAAAATTAAAAATTAAAAATTAAAAATTAAAAATTAAAAATTAAAAATTAAAAATTAAAAATTAAAAATTAAAAATTAAAAATTAAAAATTGAAAATTAAAAATTAAAAATTAAAAAACTAAAAGTTAAAAATGAAAAATTAAAAATAAAAATTAAAAATAAAAATTAAAATTTAAAAATTAAAAATTAAAAATTAAAAATTAAAAATTAAAAATTAAAAATTAAAAAACTAAAAGTTAAAAATTAGAAATTAGAAATTAAAAATTAAAAATTAAAAAACTAAAAGTTAAAAATTAAAAATTTAAAATTAAAAGTTTAAAATTAAAAATTAAAAATTAAACATTAAAAATTAAAAATTAAAAATTAAAAATAATAAAATTAAAAATTAAAAATTAAAAATAATAAAATTAAAAATTGAAAATTAAAAATTAAAAATAAAAAATTAAAAATTAAAAATTAAAAATTAAAAATTAAAAATTAGAAATTAGAAATTAGAAATTAAAAATTAGAAATTAAAAATTAGAAATTAGAAATTAAAAATTAGAAATTAAAAATTAAAAATTAAAAATAAAAAAATTAAAAATAAAAATTAGAAATTAAGAGATAAAATTAAAAATTAACACTCTTACTTGTTTTTTCTTTATTTCAAAAGGGTTTATTGAGTATTTACGAGCCCAACTTTCATTCTTGGTATCGAAGAAAAATTTTTTTAAAAAAATGGCACAAAACAAATAAACCCCCAAAAAATGCTATTAGGTCTTCGTGAAAAATCGATCAAATTGCTAATCTCGAAAATTACTTAAGCGATTTGTTTTTTCAAGTCGTGATATAGTGCTTTCAAACCCTATAAGTAATTTATGAAGTGTTTTTTTTTTCAGCTGTTCGTCAATTCCGCTAATGTGTGTTGATCTTAAATAAAGGAATGCATACAAAGTACTGAAATTTGCTGGAAGTGTGATACTCTAAATCCTAAAATATATTGTAGGGGAAGAGGTTGGGTTGTGGCCATGGTTCGGTTGTGGCCAACCCAGCGTATCTTTTAACTTAAAGCATATGTGTTTTTCTTGCAAAAGTCATTTGTGTGTCATGGCAGCACGTTCTTTTTGAACCGAGTACCGAAACGGGCAGACGCGTCTGCTTTGTGCTGGGAACAAATTTATTTTTCTGTGATTGAAAAAGACCAATAATACAAATTTACCCCTTTTCAATAGAGTTAAAAATCGAAGTGAATCGATCAAAAATGTGAGTGCAATGCATTTTTATTCAGTAAATTTATTATACTTTGTGAATAAATATCGATTGCAACCAATATGTTGACACCAAAAAAAATTTTCACCACATCTCAAGATGGCTGCAAAATTGGGTTGTGGCACTAAAATTGGTTGGGTTGTGGCCACCCATTTTTTTTTTTTTTAATGGTGAAATATCGTCGTAGATGTCAAAATAACTACCCAGTTAGCAATATAACACATATAAGCAATAATAACTCCGTCAATTGTTTCGGATGCGATCGGCCCGTTCATTTGAAGTGTGCTGGCACACGAGCCAGCTGCTTCAAATGCGAAAATTGTGAGTCGGAAGACGAATAATGCCATTTATTTATCATTATTATTTTTTATTTAGTTTTATGTTTTTCTCAATAATAATGCCAATGAAGGCTTTGAAAATAAATAAACTTTAAGTATTTCTATATTCGTAGTGGTTTTTCTTCATAATTCCTATTTTTACCAGATTTTCCAAGGGTTGCCACAACCCAACCAAAAAAAAATTTGCCCCAAAAATGGCCACTTCACAAAATTTAGAAAAAAAAATTCCATTTGACGAAATTGATTTAGTTCCTTCACCAGCAGTTAGCCAAGGTCTCTAGCTTTCCATAGATACCCAGTTGTCCGAATAATTTGCACTTGGTGAAAAGTTATAAGCCGTAAACCTAACTATGGCCACAACCCAACCTCTTCCCTACCAGTTTGGTTTGCTCATGTTTCTTTTTGTAATTAATTAATTAATTGTAATTAATTACTATTTCTTTAATATTTCCACAAAATGGATTTAATGTTTCTTTATATTAATAACAAGCTATTAAATAAATCTATCGTACGCAATAAAAAAATTTGTGGCTTTTTTTTTCTTTTATACGAGTATACATATACCTTATTGTCGTAGTTGAAAAATTAGTTATGCATTGTCCCAGTTTGGATTACACAAACTTGTACTTAGTTTTCAATATAACATCAAAAGACTTTTGCTTATTTTATATTTTAAAACAATACAAAAAAAAATATGAAGACAAGCTTTTATATACTTTCAGGTTAACAGCGAGATATAATGATCAAATTGTGTAGAAAATCATTAAATAATGTGCTGTCATCCGCTTTAGCTAAATGTTGATCTAGCAAGTCGGCAAGTTGGTGAAAATGTAATTACAAAACTCCGCCTCAAACAAACAAACAAACATACCAACAAAGATAATTAATTAAATATTTCGAGTAGGTGTTTCTTATTGTTATACCCACTGAGGAATCAATTCCTCAAAGAAAATAATGAATTGGAAAAAATTAAATTTAATCGATTCAAAAAAATGCGCTCAGATCATTATTTGTTAAACGTTAATAAGGGCACGTTGATTTTTTCTCTAGGTTGAGTGTGGAATCCATCCAAATATAAAAAAACACACTGTGCACACCAATGTGCAGAGGCTATATCTGTGGTTTTCTAGAATAACCGCGTATGTCATAAAATCAAAATGTTCAGGGGAGCCAAAAAACGTTATATTTGAAATTATGGGCTCGATATAAAGTTTTTAGAGCTTTTTATTTACCAGTCCTGTAGATATGGGTAATAGATACTTTATATAAAATTTTGAGTCAAAAATCTTCAGAGGAATAGATCCTAGAGAAGGACGAAAAAACAATATATAAATAACACTTAAAGTGTGTGCAGATAAAACAACTTATGTCGACAAACGTCGTTTTCTTTGAAAAAGAAAACTACCAGTGCAACCATCCATGTAGACATAAGTTGTTGTTGCTTGAAAAATGGATTTTTTTGTTCGTCAACAAAGTATCAAGAATAATAGTGACAAAAAATAACAGAAATATACACACAAGTTTTTACAAGTGGTTATAAACTGAAAAATAATCCAAAATTATTTTGCAGTTTTTTTTATCAATAACAACGTATGTCGCTATGTGTCGTTTTTTGAGAAAATAATTTGTCAGCGATCAAACGTAGGTTGACATACGTCGATAGTGCTGCAAATTAATTTAATAAAAATTTAAGTTACGTTGTTATTTAAATAAAAACTCAGAAATGGTCAATATTTTTTTAAAAAAAATTTAACACATGTAAAGAGCGTTAAAAATTAATATATTTGGCATCGTTAACTCAAAACTGACAAAAATGGACATACGCGGTTATTCCAGAAACACACAGATATATAAGTTTGTCATTCCGTTTGTAATTCATCGAAAAATGCCTTAATTACCCCATAAAAGATATAAATATTCTTGATCCTTATTACAATTCGAGTCGATATAGCGATGTCCGTCTGTCTGTCCGTCGGGCTTTTTGTCTGTCCATCTGTCTATTACAATCAGGCTCATTCACAAAATAAACCATTTACCTGAGTAAACTTACGATAATATTGTTTGTCATTATTTCGAAAAGGTTGGTATATATAATGGGGTAAATCGGACATCATTGTGCTAAAATTTTATAAATTCAGTGTTTTTGTTGTAATAGTTTAGTATGAATTTTATCAAATTGTTTACTTTTTCAAATAATTTATTTGTATTTGTTAAAAATAGAACAAGTCCAGATATTAACGTAAACGTCAAACTCAGGTAGAGGGTATCAAAGATTCGGCATAGCCGAATTTCAAAGTCTTACAACTCATTCAAAACGAATTAATGTCAGATTTTTGTTCATTACTATTTAAAAGCCAATCCTTCAACTACTGATATGCAAATGCGATCACTGCTGAAAGCTTGGTAGTACTTTTATATGAAAAATTCCGAAATTATTGTCAAGTTTACTAAATACAATTATGGAAGTAACTGACACCAGACAGTTTTGTTTGTGGTTAATTGGATATATTAAATCGCATTATTAAGGCCCAAATGCCCTTCTCTTGTTTTCAAACCAGATGACCTTGACTTAAATGGCCGCGTGTGTACTTGAATGTCAGTGTTAAAGCAACCCTTTTGTATTAAAGAAATATAGGTTTCAATTACAAGCTGGCAAGGTGTAATGTGTAACTTTGAGCACCACCGATTTAATGAGATTATTTTACAATTTTATATAACAAGAACAACAGCAACAACAACAGCACACGAATAAATATACAAGACATTCGAGTGTGTACAACATACACCAATCAAGTTAATTTATTACCTAAAATATTTTCAACATTAGTTTATGCTGGCTGTCTAGCTGACTGTCAAAATTTTGGCCCTATTGTATAATAAAAATGTTTATTCAAATTATTGAAAAAAAAAAAACATCTTAAAAAACACAGCATGTGTAATTGTATATAAATATATAAATGACTTGTAAATTGTTTTTTTAATTTTTTTTTTTCAAACTTAAGTAAATGGTGAAGAAAATTTCAACAAAAAATAATTACTCTTCTGTTAAAACTAATTACACAATGACAGAGCCAGAAAAACATGAATTAAGTTAAAAAAAAAAATCAATAAAAATTGTACAAAATAAAATTAGGTCAGTCGAGCATCAATTTACTGGTGTAGTGTAATAATGCTGCTTGGAATGTTGAACAATAAACAAAATTTTGTGATTTGCTCCACATCGAAAAAAAAAAAATCCAAACATGATCAATTTATAAACAAAAAAAAGTATATGTATATAAAACAATAACATAATATCGGGTTCAATAACTACTCTTTACTCTATTTAAACTCAACAGCCAGACCATATAAATGTAAAAGACATTAAAATAAAATATTACCTGTAGACAGCCAGCATCTTGTTTGCTTCAAAAGTTTTCGTCATTGTTGTTGTTTTGTTTTTATTATTATTATTATTTTTTAATTTAATTGAATAGGCAGTTACACTTTTTATAAGACATCTTACCAAACTACAAAACAACTGCTACAATTGTTTAGCCCATATTTCTTATCCAGCCATTTGTACAATGGCCCATTTTCCAAGATATAAGGCAAAAAAATATATGTTAAAAATTAGTAATAAAGTCTCAGTTGGTCTGGACCAGGGCACTGTGGACCATATTTTGAGAAGGCAGCCAAAAATAATTTTAAAGTTATGTTATTCATTTGAAGGTAAATACCAATGAATCTCGGGAGCCAAAAAATTTCGACTCTATTTTAACTATATCACAGCGAATAGGGTCTTCGAAAATGTTTTAATTTTTAACTGTTTTGTTTTAAACTGTTTTGTTTTAAAAGATTTTGAAGTAAAATAAATTTTGTATAATTTTGTAACTTCTAAGATATTAACGTTAGTTATGTATATAAAGTCACTGAGGCGTTTCGAAATTAAAAAAAAAATTCTTAAAAAAGGTCAAAATTTTCCGAAAATCTCCTACTTAATAGTGCATAACTCCTGTCCATCAAAAGCCATCATAAAAATTTTGCATCTCTTCCATACACTCCTATACCCCGCCAGTTTCCGCCCGTGTGCACCAGAACAATTTTTCTGACCCAATATTGGCCAAGGTCAGATATTTTGTGCAAAATTTATTAACAAAAAAGTTATCCACTATGTGGTTAGGGTATAATGAGTTTGCCCTGATGTTTGTAACTACCAAAATATTGGACCTATACCCATTTTTTTTATACGGATCGACTCAAAATCTCTTTCTGAGTCGATTTAACGATGTCCGTCCTTCCGTTTTTGTGTTATAATAAAAAAGTTGGTCGTACCGGTGTATTTTTTTTTTTACGTGAGTTTATTTGTTTTTTATTCTAACAGAAAAAGGAAACGGTAGAGTTGACACGAGTTGTTATATACTTCTTCAACAAAGTATTGCAGACCAATAATATTTGCATTCAAAAAGGAAACCAAAGACGTTATAACTGAAGAAGTTCAAAAAATAAAAGATCAAATTAAAGAACTTCAACCAGTAATATTTAAACTTGATGACCAAGACATTGAAGAGGAAATTTTAAAATGTGTCTCTCAATGATTGATGGAAAAGTGCACAAGCTTTAACCGAAACAAAGTCATCGTCAAGCTGCATTATTTACCAAAAGACATCAAGTTAATTAAGCCAACCCCCACCACAAGACTAAAGTTTTAAGGAAGCCTACGATTTTTGAATGTCCCCTCTTCATGCTAGAATACGTTTCATGGAGCATATTCTAAAATTGAATTATGATTTGGAAAAAAAACAAAGAAAATGAAGAAAAAAGAAAGCAAAAAAAAAAAACAAATTCACGAAAAATATCTACAGCTAGGTGTCATAATCGACCAACCAAAACAAGGAGAAGGAAAATCAAATGATGGAAATACTGCAAGGAGATTTTTTTCCAATCCACAAACTGCAGCATCTATCACAAGTGTAGATCATAAATTAATAAGACGACTCAAAATTATATTACAAGTTCTAGCATGCAGCAGAAAGATAAACGCAAAAAAAAATTTGAGAGTACGCCAATAAAGCAGCTGCACTTTATAACGAAAAATACTCTTGGAGATATATGCCATCCACAGTTCATAAAATTTTCTAACATGGGGAACAAATAATTCAAAACAATATGCTACGAATAGGAGATCTATCTGAAGAAGCGCAAGAAAAAAGTAAGAAAGACTACAGATTCTTTCGCGAGCACCACACAAGAAAAATATCCAGATATTGCACTAATGAAGACGTTATCACTATTTTGTTGTGCGGTTCAGATCTAATATGTCCTACATTCGACAAAAATGAAAAACTGCCTCTATTGAATTAGACGAAGAAGCTAAACAACTTCTAGAAGATGAAAATCAAGGCTATTTAGAAGAAGCTGGCAGATTCCAGCGCTCGAAATTCGAGTGTAATTTCTAGGCAGCTTTATTTTTCAAAATAGCCAATTCACAAACCAACACTTTTATGGTTTATTGTTATTGTGAATGAAGACAACAAGCTCATTAACAAACACATTAACAAATTTAATAAACACACACATGGCATATGTATAATTTTATGTTTGTGTTAGTAGCAAACTTAAATGCAATTTACTCAAAATGAAAAAAAAAAATTTAAAATCTGTAAATCTGCTGAACAGCTAAAAAGAAATACCTTTCAAATAATATACGTTTGGTAAAAATCGGGATAAAACGGTAGAACAAAATATCGGTCACAAGAAATCGCCTAACCTATTAATATTATAGATATTTACTAAAATTGTGTGATTTAAAGTAGTTTTTCAGTACACTAACAATAAGTTATACTCTTTTTTATATAGCTAAAAGTTTTTCTTGATTTAAAAATAAATAAAAAATTTTTTTCCTAAAGCAAAAATATACGACTTTTGCATTGAAACTTCTCTATCTTTAACCAATATCAGGTAACTTTTACGTTCGCTGCTTAATAAATTATATTTTAATTCGGGCTCTTTCAAAAAAAAAAAAAAAAAAAAAAAAAAATAGCCAACCTTTGGCCCCTGTGAACATTAGGACTATGGGGGCCAAAGTTTGGCATTTTCTGGCAAAATTTAAATTAAAAATTTTTAAGAGGTATTAATTGTAAAATTAACTGAAAAAATAAGATAATTGTATAAAAAAAAACCTTTTTAACCTTTTAACACTTCACTTTTATACTAAAATTCAACTAAAAATGAAAATGTGTTTTAAACCCTCCATAATCTATAATGTTAATAGGCTAGGCGATTTCTTGTGACCGATGTTTTGTTCTACTGTTTTACCCCGATTTTGACCAAACGCTTATTATTTGAAAGGTATTTCATTTTAGCCGTTTTGCAGATTTACAGATTTTTAAATTTGTCCCTTTATTTTGAGCAAATTGCATTTAAAGTTGCCACTAACACATACATAAAATTATACAATGCTATGTGTAAAAATGAGTTTTTTGTGTTGATTTGCGAATTGGCTATAATTGATTAGCATACGTTTAGGGTCTTTATTTAATGAACAAATAAAATTTCCTAGAATTTAAACTCGAAATTCGAGGGCTGAAATCTGCTAGTTTTTTTTTTTTTTTATTATATTTACTTTTATAGCAAATATATATACTTTTTATATCAAAAATTAAAGGCTAAAGTCCTACCTACCAAACAAAAAAAGCCGCATACAAAATTCCAATTCAATCAAAAGTTATGGATTTTTGACCGCCTTCTCGTGAAATGGTCCACTGTGCGGCGTTCATTTGGTAGTTCTTGCTCATAAACGAAAGAGCCGACTGCCCCAGAGTAAAAGCTAGCTCGACTTTAATAATGGCTGGACTGCGACCTTTCAAATGAAAGCATTGAATTACAAAATGGTGACCAATTGTTTCCATGTTTATAAATTCACTGTGATCGTCAACTTTTTATGGTCGACCAATTGAGGTGGCCACATCAGAAACGGTTAAGAAAATCCACAAAATGGTATTGGATGATCGTCGGCTGAAGGTGCATCAGCGAGCTGATATGATAAGTGTTATACATCGCATACTGATCGAAAATTTGGAGATGCGAAAGCAATTCGCTAGATGGCGTGTTTACAATATAGCAGATATTTCAACAGAAGGTTTGGCAAGTTTCACCACAATAAAGCCGAGTTTTTGCAATGATTCGCAACCATGGATGGAACGTGGGTCCACCCCTTCACATCTGAGATGAAGGAATAGTTAAAGCAGTAGACTTAAATGGGAGAATCGTGTCCAAAGAAAGCGAAGACAGTTCCATCTGCAGGCTAGGTTATAGCATCTGTTTTTTTGGGATGCGCATGAGATAAATTTTATTGATTATCTTGAAAAAGGAAAAGCAATGAACGGTGAGTTTTATGGGAACTTATTGCAGCTTTGTTTTTGTATTTTGTATTTATTTATTAAATGCGATTCTCCATTACAACAAGACACAGTATCCTATAAATTACAGTAATGGAATCAGTTATTCACTATATATTTAATATCAGTAACTCTTAATCTAAATTTAAAATATTATAAATTACAATTAAAAAACATTAAAAAAAATCAAATAAAATCAATTAAAATATTGGTATAGTAATTTTCTAAACACTATTGCGTTGCTTGTATTTTGCATGACATTAGGAAGCTGATTCCAGAGACGAATAGTTAGAATAAAAAATTGACATTCAGAGGCATGGTCCCGGTATTTAAATTGAATTATTCGATTCCTCTGGAAGATCTTGCGAACTTTAATCGTTCAAAAAGATATTTTGGAGCCTTTGTTATAATAATTTTATGTAGAAATATAATGTTCTTGAATTTAATATAGTTGTCAAATGACATGTGTAAGACATGACACGAGTATTGGGATACATGATCAAATTTTCTTAATCCAAAGATATAGCGAATAATGTTGTTGAAAGTTACAGTAAGTTTTCTGTTATCCCTAGAGTTGCAACCTGTGAAAACCTCAGATGCATATAGTAATGTTGGTAAAAGATATAGCAATCTTATTTTCAGTGGAGTAAAGTGCTGTGTTAATCATAAACTTCTATTCATACTATAAATTCTGCCACAGGATTGATTAATATGATCTGAACAAGTCAGAGTTCCATTAAACACAACTCCGAGATTTCGTACAGAGTCCACGATGTCAATTTTAGAGCCCCCAAGGAAGACATTAATCTCATTCTCCAAATGCATCACTTTCTTCTTTATTATAATACACTTAGATTTATTTGGATTAAGTCGTAGACCATTTGCCGTTGCCCAATTTAGAATACGTTTGAGATCATAATTTAGTTCTTGAGTTTTGGAAATAATTGAATCCTTGGTACTACTTAAATATAGCTGAATGTCATCAGCGTCCATCTGAACCTTAGAGAATTTAATTTGTTGTGGAAGATTATTGGCATATATCGAATAAAGAAGTGGTCCAAGGATTGAACCCTGTGGTACCCCTCTTATAACTTGCAGTGAGTTTGAGATGAAGCTACCATTAGCAACAGATTGGGATCTGTTTGTGAGATACGAAAACATGAGTATAACTGCTAATGCAGAAAAGTTAAAAAACCTCTTTAGTTTGAGACATAAAATTGAGTGGTGCACCGTGTCAAATGCCTTTGAGTGATCCAATAAAACCAAAAAAGATATTTTTCCATCATCCATGTTACTTCATGCGGAGAATTCTTCGAATAGAATTCTTCGCAAACAATTCTTCAAAAACAATTCTTCGAAAACAATATTTCGAAGAACAATTCTTCGAATAGCAGTTCTTCGAATAACTATAACCATAGAGGTTTCCAACTATAGCGGAGAATAATCATAGGTTTTCAACTATAGCGGGGAATAATCATAGGTTTTCAACTATAGCGGAGAAGAATTGTTTTCGAAGAATTGTTATTCGAAGAACTGCTATTCGAAGAATTATTTTTTCGAAGAATTGTTTTCGAAGAATTTTCCGACGACCGAGATCAAATTAAGGAAAAAAGACCGCATTTGGCAAAAAAGAAAGTGTTATTTCAGCAAGACTAAGAACCAGTTCACATATCCACTATTGCGATGGTCAAAATCCATGAACTAAAGTTCAAATTGCCTCATCACTCATCTTGGCCATCACTCAAAATGGCTCGGTGGTAAAAGATTTGCCAACAATAAAGAGATGGAGATGCATGCGGTTGATCGAGCTAAAGGCCCATTTACATGATACCACTCAGTCGTATGATTTTTCGAAATAGGTTAGTTTAGGTTAGGTTGAAAGTGGCTGCTAAACCAAAGGAAAAGCACACTTAGACTCTGGGGTCCATTGTGATACCACGGGACGAATAGGTGTTCCCCTCAGTCCCCACCGTAGAACCAGTTTGAGCTCCTGATGAAGCCCCTGATATGTGAAATGTCTACATTTGAGAGATCAGAGAGATCGTGAAGAAACGGCGATCCCAATGTTCGAATTCTCGTTCTGGAGAACGCCGGGCAATAGCAAAGGAAGTGTTCTATGCTCTCCACCTCCTCCACATCCATGCAGCTATACAGAAGTCATTTGACGAGACCCTGAGGCGTTCAGCGTGTCTCCCTATGAGGCAGTGCCCAGTGATAACAGCAACTACTGTTGCTGTCCCCAAGGGGGAGTGATAGTAGCGCGTTAGTGCGCTTATGATTTAAAGCCGGCCAGATCTATCTCGTGATCCTGCACGTTGATCCATTAGCCCATCTATTGTCGGTTATGCCGGCGGTGTGAAGCCGAAGTTTTCGAAATAAAAATCCGATGAAATTCATCAGAATGTGATAGGACCCTGTTACACGTTCAATATTATTGACTGCGATTCATTATTATTGAACGTGTAGCATGCAGAATTGATGGATCGCGATCCATTTTCATGGATTCATCCATGGATTTCACAATAGGATGCCATTCTGTGATATGGATCACAATATATATTGAACGTGTAACAGCGTCCATAACGTCGTACCGACATAATTAATTTTTGCATACTTAGGCCATTTAATCCATCACACTCAAGTCTTATGAAAACAGCTGTGTAGAATAACAAGCAAAGTTATGTTGAAATTTATATTTTATTTCCACTTTCTTTGTTTTTCTTTACCTTTTTTTTAATAACACCAAAAAAACAACTCTGGTCCGATGAAAATAAGTTTTTAGAAATGTTTCTAAAACCATCGGACTTCGAAAATAAAATCCTACAGACTGTCAATTTCATAATATAAGCTTTATACATGATACGACTTTTTCATAATACTTGACTTTTTGACGGGTCGTATTACAAAGTGTGATAGTGTAAACTGGCCTTAAACAGTTCTTACTATATACAGGATATATACAGGCATTTGAATATCGCTGGGACAAATGTATCGAGCTAAAAGGAGATTACTTTGAGACAAATAAACCGCCCTAGTATTTTGATCCATACTGCAGCTACTTCTTGTATGCCTTAGTTTTTAGTTGGTTCACCAATAGGAAACTACTGAAGATTTATAACATTTTACAACTGCCATATAAATCATTGAAAAGTAGAACGTAGAAACATTTAAGGTGGCCTGAAATAAAATAGTTTTAAAGTCACATCGAAATCAGTGCAATGAATGGCTCGTGTTTAAGAACATGTTGCGTAAAAGCAGAAATATAAACTTTACGCACATAGTGCACGGTGGCCTTTTCCTCTTCAGCTGGCTTCGTCTTCTTGGCCAACTTTCAATTTACCTGTTCTTGTTTTTAGTTGTGTTATTGAGGAATTTTTTGAATGTTTGGAAGAGCTGCATATTTAAAGTAAAAGTGTATGTGTTACACGATTATTACATTAAGTAATACTTATGGATCTGATGCCAGGCGATGCGATGTAATGCGATGCTTCAATTCAAAATATGTACGTATGTACATGTGTTATGTTACGATCAGCGAAACAGAAGAGACCAACAACACTACTGCCTAGACCTGCTTCAGTCAAAGAGGTTTGCTGCAACTGCGATTACAAGTCGACTGCAGGTGCTGTTAAGTGTGTCGCTGTTCGATTGTCATAATAGTTTGTTTAACAGGATTTCTTTTGGTTTTCATCAAATAGAGAAAATAATTTTCTTTTCATTATTGTTACGTAATTATCACATTTACATAAATTCAAATATCAAATAAATAAACTTAGCTTTAAAACTTGATGAGGGTAAAAAAAAGAAGACGACTTATTACTATTTCCTTAAACTAATCCTTCATAACTAATCCCTGAACATTTTATTAAGACCGCTTTCTTGGATAGTCTTTGTCAGTGATTATAGAAGAGTTAAACATTTTCATACCCTATCCCGCTATGTGGTCAGGGTATAATGAGTTTGTCATGATGTTTGTAACTACCAAAAATATTTGACTTAGACCCATTTTTTATTATAAGGATCGACACAGACCCACTTTCTGAGTCGATTTAGCGATGTCCGTCCGTCCTTCCGTCTCTCTGTCTGTCTGTGTGCCCATATAAACATTGTAATCAGACTACAGATCGCAAATATAAATATATTTCGATGAAATTTAGGTTTATTGGTCCATGTCCAAAACTAGCCCCCAAGCAAATAACTCCTACGAGATCGAAAAAATTGCCGTAAGATCCAGATTATCATACTTCTATCCATCAAATTTGATTTATGTCAGTTTATTATTACAAAAATAAACCTTGTACGACCATTTTTGTCATATACCACATATGAACAGAAATATATAGTATAGATTTTTCTCATATTAGTGTATGTTTCTGAATAAAATAAGTGACTTTTCTAAGTATATTTATCATCGGTACATTTTCTGTCCTAGTCCCCATATAAAAATATCTGCAGGGCGCAAATTAATAACAACGCCATTCGAACATGGTTAATTCCCATTTTCTATATCCAACTATGACCCCAGCCAAATTGGATAAAAGAAAATTTCTCAAAGCTCATATAGTCGGTCTAAACCGAATATAATTTTCACTATTCGTCAGACATAAGTTATTGGTCTAAATTAAATTAATGAAACATTAAGATTTGCGAATTTTATTTAATTATAAATTTTTGTGTGTTCATGTTAATTATTTAACAGAAAATTAGCCTTCTCTGTTTAAGTCTCTGTTTAAGTATTAACATGGCACTAATTTGGATACTTATCTGCACAACACCCTTAAATACAAATATATATTGATAATTTTCGGCCATAGAGCAACCGCTAAGCAAATTGATGAAAATCGGTAATTTTTAAGACCTAGCCTTCATACATATGTCGCCTATGGGTACGTCTAAAATTACACAGAAATTCAGATTATCATATACATACAGTGGGTGCCAATAAATTGGAAACTTTTCCAAAATTCTACATTTTTCAATTTTGTTTTTCAATAATATCACGTTAGGTCCTAAAATTATGTATTTTTGTTTGCGAAATCACTCCTTCATAACAAATTTGTTACAGAAAATATAATTAAAAAAACAAAAAATTTATAAGCGAAAAAAAAAATATTTTGTGATGCCTAAATAATGGAAACTTTTGTACCAGACTTAATTAAAACAGAAGATGGTTTCAGGGAAAATGTATAAAATCTTAACCGTTATTTGAATATTTATTGTATCTGTCGTTTTCTTGCAAATTTTTTCAATGTTTAATTCTTATAATTAATTTATATAAAATAAAATGGCAAGAATAAGGTTTAGGTGGTCTTAAGCAAAAAAAAAAAATTGTGAGCAATATTCTATGAATAAATCCATAATTTTATTATTATCATTAAAAAAAAATCTCTTATTTTCAATCTTTCTAAATCCATCGATCTTCATAAATCCATAGGTTTAAAAAATATCTAGAAAAATTGTGAAAGAGTTACGGCGAATACTCAACGTTGAGCCGGCAGGACCCGTAAATAGAGTCAAAGGTAGGTAATTTTAATTTTTAATTATATTTTTTTTTTTAATTTTTTTTTTAATTTTTAGTTTTTATTTTTTATTTTTTTATTATTAATTTTTTTAATTTATATTTTTTAATTTTTAATTGTTAATTTATAATTTTTGATTTTTAGTTTTTATTTTTTAATTTTTAATTTTTAATTTTTAATATTTAATTTTTAATTTTTAATTTTTAATTTATAATTTTTAATTTTTAATTATTAATTTATAATTTTTAATTTTTAATTTTTAATTTTTAATTTTTTATTTTTAATTTTTAATTTTTAATTTTTAATTTTTAATTTTTAATTTTTAATTTTTAATTTTTAATTTTTAATTTTTAATTTTTAATTTTTAATTTTTAATTTTTAATTTTTAATTTTTAATTTTTAATTTTTAATTTTTAATTTTTAATTTTTAATTTTTAATTTTTAATTTTTAATTTTTAATTTTTAATTTTTAATTTTTAATTTTTAATTTTCAATTTTTAATTTTTAATTTTTAATTTTGAATTTTTAATTTTTAATTTTTAATTATTAATTTTTAATTTTTTATTTTTAATTTTTAATTTTTAATTTTTAATTTTTAATTTTTAATTTTTAATTTTTAATTTTTAATTTTTAATTTTTAATTTTTAATTTTTAATTTTTAATTTTTAATTTTTAATTTTTAATTTTTAATTTTTAATTTTTAATTTTTAATTTTTAATTTTTAATTTTTAATTTTTAATTTTAATTTTTAATTTTTAATTTTTAATTTTTAATTTTTAATTTTTAATTTTTAATTTTTAATTTTTAATTTTTAATTTTTAATTTATAATTTATAATTTATAATTTTTAATTTTTAATTTTTAATTTTAAATTTTAATTTAATTTTACATTATTTGTAATTATATAAAAATATCTGTAGGGCGCAAATTAATACCAACGCCATTCGAACTTGGTTAATATTAATTTTTAATTTTTAATTTTTAATTTTTAATTTTTAATTTTTAATTTTTAATTTTTAATTTTTAATTTTTAATTTTTAATTTTTAATTTTTAATTTTTTATTTTTAATTTTTAATTTTTAATTTTTAAATTTTAATTTTTAATTTTTAATTTGCAATTTTTAATTTTTAATTTTTAATTTTTAATTTTTAGTTTTTAATTTTTAATTTTTAATTTTTAATTTTTATTTTAAATTTTTAATTTTTAATTTTTAATTTTTAATTTCTAATTTTTAATTTCTAATTTTTAATTTTTAATTTTTAATTTTTAATTTTTAATTTTTAATTTTTAATTTTTAATTTTTAATTTTTAATAAAAAATATGTGGTAATACTTGCTTAGGCCAAACTGAGTTTCTCGTGACCCCTTTAACCGATTTTGACGATTTTAAATAGCAGCTCGTTTGGGATGTTAATAAACGATTTTATACAAAAAAGGAACTGTGTAGCTTAGATATTGACGGCGTGATCGTGATTTCCACAGATAGACGGACGGACGGTTATCGCTAATCAACTTCCCTTGTTATCAAGAAAATGTATGGTTTTGGGATCTCCGGGATTTATTTCGGTGCGTTACAAACGGAATGACAAACCTATATATATCATCTGCCACTGAGGTGTGGAGGGTTTAAAAAATGGGTCTAGGTCAAATATTTTTGGTAGTTACAAACATCAGTACAAAGTCGTTATACTCTGACCAGGCAATGGTATATGGTGTAAATATGTGATTGAACTGTTTCTTGACGGGCAATTTAGGCTGATCTTGGTTGTTATCGTCCTGTGAAAAAACCTGTGGTATTATATCAGAAGTGGTAAAGATGGAATTGGAATGATGTTATCTTTTCAGATGAGTTCAAGCTTAGTTTATAAAATATACAAATAAAGCTGTTAAGTTCGGCTATGGTAATATTATGGTGTAGGATTACTATTTGGACCAAGGAATGGGTCCACTTCATGGAGTAACTAGAATTGGATACAAGCAAGTTGTAAAGGACGTAATGTATCTATGCCCCATGCCTGATAGTTTCAATATGACAAGGAATGGCTACAATCAAATGCAGTTAGTGTAATTGACTTCATGGCCTCGGCATTGTGAAGCATTACTAAAAAAAATAATGGATACCCAACAAAATATTGCAACCAAGTATATTGTATAGTGAGATATCCATTATTTTGTCAACTACATAAAAATTAATATTTAAGTTTTGTTATTTGTTTCTGAAGTTATGCAATTTTATGTTAACATTTTTTTCTTTTTTAAATAAATAAAACATACAGTCTTTAAAATAAATAAAAGAATTTTAAAATTTGACAATCCGTGAAAGTCACTCACCCACTATGTATCCTGATCAAATTTGGTTTATGTGTGTTGTTGACACCCAATAATTATTAGGCCTAAATTGAAACCTATAGAACCATAAAAAGACCATAAAATGGCATAGGTTTTACTCAGATTTTTGAGAAATATAACTAACATTATGAATTATAGCTTTGCTCCATGATCTTTAACAAATCCTTCCTTTTTCCACGACATTTTACTACCGAAACTCCTTGAAGTATTTAAGTAGTAAAAGTAAATTATATTTTTTTTTTTACAAAACACTAAATATTTTTATGAAAAATATAAAAAAGCAAATTAAATTTTTTTTTTTACAAAATACTAAATATTTTTATGAAAGATGTAAAAAAATACTTAAAAAAAAAATAAATACCAATTTAAAATGAAAACAGCATTTGAATTTATTTGAACACTTTCTGATATAATCACATAAATATGTATAAATTGTCGATAAATGTTAAAAAAAAATACATAAAAAGAAAACCTTGATATCGATTTAAATAACTCAAAAATCGATCAATACTTCCAATACTTGCATTACAGATTGATTACTGAATGATTTGGAACATACAAGTAGACATAACTACAATTACATAGATCGATGTCACGATGGTGGCTACGTGATTTAATTAAACGGTATTAAAGCAAAACAGATTAATAATGTTGGCGATGAACTATTTGAAACAAAATCAAATGCCGTCGATATAAAAAACACCAAAAAAAAGTCGAATTTATTATGGTAGGATTTAATGAATTAAAATCTTGACAATTGTTAGCTCTTTTTCTATACCTTCTGCGAATCAATCTAACATAGATGGTGGAAAAACCATCTAGGCTTTAGGCAGGTTTGTTAAAAAAAAAAAAAAAAACAAACGCACACACTCAAGTTCGCATAGCAAATCCAACTCAATGTCGTTTTATTAAACCAATCAACAAATAAATAAATGTCATTTATCATAAACTATAAATGATTATACTGTGATCGTCATAATCATCAGATTCATCATAATGAAGACATGCCTTCTATGGGAATACTCTTACCTTTAATTTTTTTTTTTTATCATTTAAGACATTCAAGAGAGTCGTTTTAAACAGTGATGCCAACTCGTTTAAGAGCAATAACAATTGTTTGATTTAAATAACGTTTTTGACATCAATAAGTCTAAGAATAATAATCATTAACAATATATAACACTAACTAAAACTAGGCAGAACAACAAGAAAAACTAAATTATTAAATATTTAAATCAGCAACAAAATATATGAAACAACAACAAAGAAAGTAAAAGAATGCATTAAAAGTATAGCCTTGTCAAAAAAAAAAAACAATTTTTTAGTTAAAAAGTAGTTTTTATGAGCTGGTCCAATGCGGATAATGTTTTAATTTTTAGATGTACGCGTTGAAGAACATGTTCTGTTTTTTTTTAGCAGTACACGTGCAGGAAAACGAACTTAAAATAAAGCTACACTCGAATCTGTGTGGTTTAAGTGTGTTCGAAACAAAAAATAAGTGATAGAAAAATGTTCGTGTACATAACGATGTATTAAAACGAAACACAGTCGTGATTGTGTTTGGCTCCGTACAAAATTTAGAGACTCACATATTTGTTATGAAAATAAAAACATTAGTAAAAAACAATGATCAACAGAACCTCCCTTTGTTACAAAGGCTATTAAAATCTATTGCATTTATTTTAAGGTTTTTTCCCACGTATGTATGAAATGCTTTAATAAATAAGAAGGATTCAAAATATTAAAACTCTTATTTTCATATCAAAATCAGTATCATTGCGCTAATGTTCGGCAGATGTATTCTGCTTAAATTAACAAATTTGACTGCAAAAAATGATAAATTTTTCTGTAGTAATAGCAAGACTTTTAAATAATACTAGTATAGCCCAGCAGTCGAAATTCGAGTGCAAATTCTAGGAAATATTATTTTTTCATTAAATTTTTGTCTTCCAATATTTTTTTTAATCTATATATATATGTACATACATATAAAAAATGTATGTATACTTAAATGAGCCTAAAGGTATGTTAATCAATTTCAGCAATTCACAATTAAACATAGAGCGTCTGATATATAATTTATTTATTATATTGTTATTTATTATAAATATTTTATTTTCTTTAATTTAATATATTTTTAAGACAGATTAAACACAAATTTTATCACTCTCAGCTTCTCCTCCATATGAACTATAACTATGCCAATTTTTACACTCCTCCGTGCCCGCATATTGCTTAAAAAGGAAACTACAAATTTACCTTCACGTATTAATATATAGATTACTAACTTTTTTTTAAGTGTAAATATTCTTTGAGTGTAAACAAATTTGCTAATTTGAAACCAAAATTTTTTTTTCATATTTCAGTAATAACAGCAAAATTTCCAGATGATTTTATTTTTTTTTTTTTGTGTAAAAATCTAAATATGAAATTTTTTAATAAATAAAAAAAAAAAAAAAATAAACCATATTTCACGCTAAAAGTTAAAAAAATGAAAAGTTTAACTTTGACCTAGAATTCCTTAAAAAGTGCTAAATCAATTTTAATGAAATTAAAACAGACTCAAATTCAACTAAATATCTATCCATTAGAAAAAAATTACTAAAATATTTTGATCGGTTCAAAAGTTACAGAATTTTGGTCAATGAAAAACGATTTTCAGCCACTGTGCACCGGTGGAATTTTTCATAAAACTAGTTTTATAACAAATTCCAGATCAGTAGAATCATATATTTCAGATCGTAGGATGAGTATCTGTAATCGGTTCTGTAGAAAAGATGGGGAAAGTATCAGATCTAGAGCCGGTGATGCTGGGCACCCGTTTAAATAAACCTGCAACGAACCTAGGTTGTAATAATTAGGCTCAATGATGAACACAAAGGCTTTTTTTGGTAAATAAATATAAAATCTCGGAAGCTAACAAACCTTTCACCGAGCCATTTTTTCCAGTTTCGAAATAGGAAATAATCCGAGGAAGCTAAATCTTGCAAATAACTTCGAACTTGCATTCATGGATTTTGATTATCGCAATAGTGGATGTGTGAACTGGTGCATTGACACAACACTTTCTCTTCAGCCAAATGCGGCCTATTTTCCACAAACTCATCACAAAAACGCTACAATAAGTTATCAATCGCCGTTGCTTGATTTTCATTTCTGAAGATAATCGATAAAAATTAACTCACACACATCCTAAAAGCAGACGCCAGAACCTGACCTGCAAATGGAACTGTCTTCGCCTTCTTTGGACACGATTCCTCCATTTCATTCCACTATTTTGACTGTTCCTTTTTCTAGTACAAAATTTTTTTTTTATAATTACAAAAACTTTTCTACACTATTATTTTTTTGTACCCAAATTTGTTTTTTGTAATTACAAAAAAAAAAAATTACAAAAACAAATTTTTTTTTCATTTATTATTATGTTTATTTAACAACAGATCCCCTGATGATGATCGGAAATTTCGGTCGAAATATTGGGTCAAACACTAAATATATAAAATTATTAATAAAATTAAAACATTAAAAATTTTTTTTTGTTTATTTTATTAAAAAATTTATGACATCAAGCTGAACAAATCCAATTAAATAAAAAACAATATTTTCATAATTATTTTCTTTTTTTAATATAAGAAAATTTAAAACTTTTTTATTTATTTATTTAACAAACCTTTATAAAAAAAATAAAAAAATAAAAATAATAATAATAATAATAAAGATGACAATAAAAATATAAAGAAAAAAAATTAAAAAAATAATAAAAAAAAAAAACGAAATTAAGTCATAAACAACATATAAAATTTCTCTGCTTTCTATTTATTACTATCTTTTATTTTTATTTCTATTTTCTTTTTATTTTTATTTGTTTATAACTGCTAATGAATTATTTTTGATATTTTTAATAAATTTAATAAATTTCCCGATCGCGAGTGGGTAATGTTTTAATTTTTAGATGTAAGCGTTCAAGAACATGTTCTGTTTTTTTTTAGCAGTACACGTGCAAGAACACGAACCTAAAATATAGCTACACTCGAACCTGTGTGGTTTATGTGTGTTCGAAACAAAAAATACGTGATAGAAACATGTTCGTGTAATAACGAAATATTAAAACGAAACACAGTCATGAATTTGTTCGGCACAATACAAAATTTAGAAACACACATAACTGGGGTCTAATCGTCGCATTCGTGATCGAGTAAGCTTTCGTATCGAATGAAATTTCGAAACGTATCGAATAGCCTAATTACGGCATACGATTAGAATCGAAACGAAATCTAATAAAAATTGTAATAGATTTATTTTAAATGTAAATAAAAAAAAATATATGTTTAATGAAAATGAATTGACATTTATAAAAAGAAGAAGAAAACAAGCAACAAAAGTAAGTAAAATTATTTGTGTTTTTAGGTTTTTGTGTTTGTAACTCTCAATTATAGATAAAAATGAATCCAATGTTGATGTGTTTTTCTTCATCTTCGGATTCTGAAGAAGAACAACGCATTAGTGTAATTAGAAGGCAATTAAGAGACAAAAGCGATCATCTGTCATTGTCGGACATAGCGTAAGTAATGAGTATATTTTTCATACAATTTTAATTGAAATAAATGTTCTCCAGATTTAAAACAAGATTTAGATTGACAAAGGAGGCATTTGTTTATGTTCTTGCTGAGTTAAAATTTTCCGGTCACATGTCAACGGCAGTTCCTCCAAAACTACAATTAGCAGCAACGCTTTCCCTTTTAGTCAGTGGGAGCTTTCAACACGCAGTTGGCAACGACTACTTAGTTGGTATGTGTCAAAGTACTATATGCAAATTTGTAAAACATATCGTGGAGCAAATCCAGCTGAAGCTGTGTCACAAGTTTATTAAGTTTTCTCCGCAACAATCATCGCAATGTATGGAATTCTTCATGAAAAAATATAAGATTCCTGGAGGTTTGTATATTCTAATATGTACACATAATGAGAATTTAAAAAAAAAATTTTTTTAAGTAATTGGATGTGTGGACGGTACCCATATTGGATTACAAAAGCCAACTAATAACGAACATATGTTCCTTAATAGAAAAGGGTTTCATAGTCTTAACTCTATGGTAGTAAGTAATATCTATTGTAAAAAATTTAATGGAACAATTTGAAAAACCTTTATTTTTCAGATATGCGACCACGATTATAAAATTTTAGGAATTAACTCTACATATGGTGGCGCAGCTCATGACTCCTTTGTTGGGAAGCACTCCGACGAAAGGAGTGCATTAGAAGACCTTTACAAAAATAATGTAAAAAATGTTTGGCTGTTGGGTAAGATATATAATAAAATTGTTATCAAATTATATATATTCTATTTATTACAGGAGACTCAGGGTATCCATTAGAGCAATGGTTAATAACACCATATAGAAATCCAAATGAAGGGTCAATGGAATCAAATTTCAATGAAGTTCACTCTAAAGCTCGTTGTATTGTGGAGATGACCATTGGAATATTAAAAGGTCGCTGGAAGATTCTCAGCAACGATAAGAGAAGCCGCTATAGACCAGAGAAAGTAACAGTTTTTGTAAACGTGTGCACTGTCCTGCACAATGTGTGTATTAATTTTAAGGTCCCAAATTACACACTCAGCATACAATCCCAAGATGAACCGGTTTTCACTGAGGCTGACATAGGAAATGAAACCCATCTTACCAAAATTGGTCACAAAGTAAGAGACCACATAAAATTATCATTAGCCAATTCATAAGTTTATTCAAAAATTAACATGTACATCAACATAAAAAATATAATAATAAATAATAGCAACTCAAAGTTATTATGTGTATATTTTGTACTTTTTTTTAAAACAACCACAATTTTAGAAATTGTGGTTTTAAAGACATTTAAAATAGGAAATTGAACTACGTAAATATACGCTTTTAAATTAAATAATATTAATAAAATAAAATGTTTCTAAAATAAAATATACTTCACGTATTGAATATGAATTTATAAGTTAAAATATCAATTGTGATAAAAAAAAAATTTATCTTGTCTTACTTCGACAGATAACCGTTTTCCTTTAGCATTTCTAGTTCAATCGATTTTATTTCATAATCAATCTTTTTTATTGCCATATTAGCAACGTGTTTTTCTTCCCTTAATTTTAACGATCTTTCTTTTATATTCAATAACCGATCAAGCTTACAGTTTATGCTTCGTTGGGAGTCTTCATATTTTTCGATGTGACACCTTAGAAGGTCTAATTTAGATTCACGTTCAGTAACTTTTTTTGTTTTTATAATGGGTTCCTTCTCTACTGCCTCAGGTTCATTTATATTTTCATGGTCTTCCTCATCTAACATATCATTAAATGCTTCTTCGATATCATCATCACAAATTTGTTTCGTAGTTTTAGAAGAACCAAAAGATTTGTTCGATGAAAGACCATCAACAGAAACTCCTATACCGGCAGCCTCGTACGGTCCACCTCCGGTTCTCTTTTTGGATGCCTTATTGAATGACAGCTTTTTTTTGACATTGTGTTTTTGGTCGGCATAAACCTATAAAAATGTATCTATGTACGTATAATTGGAACACTTAAAAAACACCTCAAAATAATTGTACCTTTCTCCACATCTTTTCATCTTTAACTGGAGGGCCAAACTTATTTAGTTGTATTGTAAGCTGATCCCATAATCTCTTTGAAACAGCTTTTCCCTGGCCACAATTAGGTAAAATATTTTTTGCCAAATTTGGGTGCTCAATCATAAATTCAGCCATGAGTTCCTTTTGTTTGCCATTTATTTTAAATATATTTGTCCTGAAAATTTTTTATTAGATTTTTGAAATTTTAGTTTATCAAATGATTAATATTACTCACATTTTAAGACCTTTTAGTTATTTGATATATCCCGCTTTTATTTTTTCGCTTGTTGTTCTCACTTTTGTTTACGATTGGCTTTGACGTATCGAATGACATTTACAAAGAAGACACTCGATCGATCGCTCGTTATCGTATGCCATCATCTCAAATTTCGATACTACTTACACGATAGCGAATGCCGTGATTTCAAAATGAAAAATTTCGATCAAATTCACTCGATCACGTATGCGACGATTAGACCCCTGATATGAAAATAAAAATATGTGTTGGCTGCTTTAGAACAGAACATTGTTTGTTTGATGTGTGTATTTTCTGAACCTTGATTTGATCCATTTCTAGTTACCCTATCTCTTGTCAATGTACTTAACCCGTTTAATTGTTGTCTCAACTATTACCAGAGCTAATTCGCATTTGCAAAACGGGTTTAGCCCATGATGAGGTAGTATGTCCCATTTTTGCTTTAAAAACGCTTAATCTTTTGCAAAAAGAGCTGAATTGACAATGCCGGTTTAAAGGTTTTGATATATTTATTTACTTTTTTTTTTTTTATTTTTTTTTGTTGTATGGAGATCATGAGAAGAGAGTATAATGTGGAGTAGTGGTCGGAAGACGATCTCTTTTTGTTGTTATTTTTATAATGTGCAAAAGTTTTGCATTCAATTGGTTGTTTTGTTTACTGTTTTTTGTTTGTTTATTTGTTTTTGGTTTTTTAACTGAGCAGCATGATTATGGGGTGCTTATTGTGTTCGTTGTGTGTCGTTTTTAAACAGACGTTGTTGTTGTTTTTATAGTGTAATGATTACGGCTGCATTAATGTTAATTGTACAATTTTTAGTAGTTGAATTTTGTTTTTTTTTTTTGTAAAATTTTGCTCTTTTCTTGGCTAGTGGTGGTTATTTTTGTTGGCTTTTATGATTTTCGGTTTTTTTTTTTGAGTATGTATGTTTTGTTTTTCGGTTTGTTTTTAAAGTTGCCACTACTCTGCCGCTGCTGGTGTTGGCAATGCGGCTATCTTTACTGCTATTACGTACTGCAGTGCATTTTGAAGTTTCGTTGTTGTTGATGATGATCTTTTCCAAAATATAAATAGATCCGCTATGGAGAAATGTGGATAGTTATATTAGAAGACCTCAACAGAGGCAGACTATTTCTGGTGCTTAATAAAGTTTAACGCCTTTTAACGCGGCAAAGGGGAGTTTTTAAATATGAGATCCCTAAATTTATTGGTGGGTGCAACAATAAAAGAAAATAAATTATATAAAACTAAAAAAAAAAATTATTAAAAAAAAATATTAAATTAAAACAAATAAAAAATCAATTTTAACATGATTTAAATTTTTTTAACAAATATATGTGGATTTAAAAAAAAAATATTAACAAAATTTGGATAATATGAAAAGTTTTTAAAAGTGTAAAATTTTTAAGGAAAAATTACAGATTTTGTGTTAAATAAAATAATATAAAAAAATAAATAATCGAGAGTTAAACAATTAAAATAAAATATTTAGAAAATATTTAAAAAAATTTTATGATTTTGGCGGGAGTTTTTAATAAAATTTATATATGTATGTATATATACATATATATAAATCAGCCTTAACATATGGGAAAAGCGGTGTGTTCCGAGCCTAGGACCAGTTACTTTTACCTAGTCTTGTCATAGGCTGAGTAAATTGGCCATTTTTGAACTGTCATCGAACTAATCCTACACATGTCACAAGCATCCAATATACAGACCCTGAACCACGCCATGTAAAAGTTACTGATCCTAGAACCGCCGCTTCGTACGACTTTTCCCATAGGGTTATAATAGTCTATTTTATAGAAAATATTTTTAAAAAATTCAAATTTGTTAATTTTATACTTTAAAAAAAAAAAAATAAAAAGAGGATTTTGTTAAACTTATTTTATTAAAAATATATTCAGGATTTAGATAATCTGTTACGGGAATCTATGTCAATAAAATATAAAGTAAAAACTTAAAACTTAAATTTTAAAAAAAATCATCCTAACCCTATGGAAAAAGTCGTACGTACCGAAGCCAGGACCTGTCACTTCTACATACCCTTTTCGTAAGCTGAGAAAAATTGGGCAAGTCACAAGCGTCCAATTTACACGGGCTAAGATAACGCCACGTAAAATTGACAGACCATAGGAACTTTTTGTACGACTTTTCCCGTAGCTTAGTAACAGAGCTTTTCTTCTTTTAGAAAATCTTTTTTACAAAATAAAATTTGATAATTGTATGTTTCAAAAAATAAATAAAAATAGAATTTTGTTGAAATATTTTATTTAAAAAATATTCAGAGTTTAGAAATTAAGATCTAGGGACTCTAAAGTGTCCTTAAAAAAATTTCAAAATTGAAAGACACTTGTCAAGAACAAAAAGTCTTGAGATAAAATCTAGGAGCTTGAAATTATTTTCCTTCAAACCAAAAGCATAATTGTTATTTATTTTCTAAAAATCATTTGAACAATTTCAGAGTGCTAAGGATAATCACATTATCATAGATTTCTAAAAATATAATAATCTGTCAGAATCTTTTTTTTTTACAAAATCCCTTTTATACAATAAGGATTTTTTTGCATGCAGATTTTTTTTTTCGAAATTTCGCAATAAATTTCACAGAAAATAAAAAAACGTTTCGAAACTTTTAAATACAAAAAAAAAACACATTTATTTATGTTACTTTGTTTAAAACAAGTAAGAAAATTATGGCCGGCCATAGGGTATCGTATAGGTATCGTATAGATACCCTATACCATGCGTTTAGAGACTCTATCTCTTAGGTCCAACTGATTAGATATACAAAATAAACATAAACCAAATTTGAGTGGCATTGTAATTATTTTTTTTTGCCTTCGGGTATGAAAAAGTTCATATCGGATGCCATATTTATATGGGGACTAGGTTCAAAAATGGAACGATCCTGACCATATTTGGTAAGGTTACTTATTTTTTTTACAGAAACTTATACAAACCAAATTTTAGAAAATTCTGTGCAATATTTTTGTTCTTTTTTTAATAGATTTAAGTGAAGATCGGGAATCAGCTTCTTATGGGGGGCTATGAATAAGAATTGTACTATAGGGTTTGTTTTTGGACTACTGATTAATGGGTGTAATAAAAACACACAAGGAATCTATATGATAATTTAGATCTTATGGCAATTTAAGTCGATCTCATAGGGGTCATTGGTAGGGGGACTTGGTCTGAACATGAACCGATTTTCAACGATAGAAGCTTATATACTAAATTAGATCAAAATATATTCATATTTGCGACCTGTAGCCTCTTAAACTCTATGTGCAAGTCATTAGCGATACTCATAAAGGAGGAATTAGTTTATTTTATTGAAGATTACACTATTCTTCCCGTCCAGCAATTCGGGTTCCATGCTCAACACAATACTACACAACCTTAAGTTAGAATCAAGAAAATAGTTTAAAAAAATTTCAATGATCAAAAATCTACCTCCATGATTTTGCTGGACAAAAAATCTGCCTTTGATTCAGTTTGGCATGACGCTCTTGTACATAAGTTAATCTCCATTGGTTTAGATATTCAAACAATAATAATTCTTAAAAGTTACCTGACGAATCGGTAATACAGAGTTCATATTGGTGAACATTTTTCCGAAGAATACAAAATTTTACCGGTTTGTTCTCAAGGCTCATGTCTTCCTCCTATTCTTTATAATATTTTTACTTCTGATTTCCCATCATTGTTTGGATGTGATCCTCAATATTCGCTGACGATACTTTGTCCAACACTTTGTCCAACGACATATTAAGTAATCTACAAAGATCTGTTAGCATAGTAATTGATTACTTTAAGAAATGGAAAATTTCGGTAAACCCTTCTAAAACCCAATTATTTACTTTTCAAGGAAAAGAAAAGATTGTTTCTTACCTCAGTATAATATTCAAGTTGATGGCTTAGCTATACCTTGGGAGAACAGTGTAAAATATCTTGGCGTTACACTTGACAGTAAAATGTTATTTAATGAACACATCAGTTCCATTGTTAACCAAATAAATATTACCACCAGAATCATGTACCCATTTATAAATAGAAAGTCTGATCTGAACATTCAAAATAAACTTTTAATTTTAAAGGTAATTTTACACGCAATCCTATTTATTGCTGGTCCTGCACGGCACGACACGGCTGATTGCCATCTAAGACGTTTACAAGAATAAGCTTCTGAAAATGTTTCATAATTTACCACCATATTTTTCAACATCACTCCTACACTCACTATCTAATATCTAATTAGTCAAGGATAAAATAAATACCATTACAGAAGCTTTTTTTAATAGATGTGCAAATTCTTCCTACGAACACATTAAATCTTTATGTCCTTAACAAGTTTACATTTAACTACAAATATATCCTGTTTTTATGTCTGTATTAGAAGCAACGTTTTTGTAAATTTTTCCTTAATATATTAAGTTACTTTTTAAAAAAATTCTCTTATTATGTTCACACTAAATTTAAGTTGAAAAATCAAAATTGGCTAAACTCTTTATATGTATATAATAAAATTATTGTGAATCTGAGATAATATTTTAAACAATAAATACATTTGAATTGAATTTGACTTGAAAACTTGGTCTGTGCGGACAGGTCACATTCTCTATGTAGAACACGTTTGTCCTGCATCGAAGATATACATTTTTACTCCTACATCCCCTGAAACATTCCCAATTTTTGGTCTTAATAACTTTGCGATTCCTTCGGGGATTTTTTTAAAGTTTGTTTTTAAAATAACGTTACACATACAAATATGCCAAAAATTATTAAATAAGCACGTATAAGCAAAAGTTGTAAAAATAAGCGCCAAAAATACAGCTTTTTCATAACCTGGATTTGATACGATTCCCATCGATCTACTTTTCAAAAAAAAGTGTTTAATTCGGTTACAACAAACAGCCTGAATTTTTAGAATTTTTTGTAGAGGTGTCCCTTATTTTAGGTAATATCTTGGTGCAGTGATGCCCGTTTTACAACACTTTAAACGCCAATCTGCTCGAAATAATGACAAACATTATCCTAAATTTATACAGAAAAATGATTTATTTTGAGAATGATGAGAATAAACCGTCCGGATGGACGGACGTCATTATATCGAATCGAGTTTTTGCAAATTCATTTTTCGATGCGTTATAAACAAAAGGATATTATAGGACTATTTTAATTAAGTTATTATTATTATTACTAGCAAATCCCAGCCCTCGAAATTCGAGTGCAAATTCTGGGAAATTTTATTTTTTCATTTAATAAATTATTGACGCCTAAAGGTATAATAATCAATTTTAGCCAATTCACAATTCAACACTTTTTTAGTTTATGTCCAAAATAATTTTTCAATTCAACACAATTAGTATTGTGAATGAAGAAAACAAACAAATTTTTTTTATAAACACATTAAAAAATTTAATAAACCCACACATAGCATTGTAAAGTTTTATGTCTGTATTAGAAGCAACTTTAAATGAGCATAACTCCAAAAAATATAAAAATTTTAAAATCTGTAAGTCTGGTGGCAGCTTAAAACAAATACCTTTCAAATAAGATTCGTTCGATCAAAATCGAGAGAAAACTGTTGAACAAATCATCGGTCACAAGAAATCGCCTTATCTATTAATATTATAACTAGCAGATTCCAGCGCTCGAAATGCAATTTCTAGGCAACTTTATTTTTCAACTTAGCCAATTCACAAACCAACACTTTTTTTTGTTTACTATTATTGTCAATGAAGATAACAAGCTCATTAGCAAACACATTAACAAATTTAACAAGCACACACATAGCATATGTATAATTTTGTATGTGTTAGTAGCTACTTTAAATGCAAATTACTCAAAATACAGGACAAAATTTAAAAATCTTTGAATCTGGTGAACAGCTAAAAAGAAGTACCTTTCAAATAATATACTTTTGGCCAAAATCGGGATAAAACGGTAGAACAAAACATCGGTAACAAAAAATCAAACAGCGTATTAATATTATAGATTATTCTTATTATTATTTTTTTTACAAAATCCAAAAACTTGTAAAGCTAAACTGATGCCAGCGGCTTCAATGAAAGTTTTAGCGACTTGCAAGCTTTAAAAAAAACATTTAAAACCAATATTTTTATCCCAAAGGTTATTAGGATAATACTGGCAACTTTTGTATAATTTCACGATCTGGCATATATAGATTTTTGTAAAACGCTTTTTATACCTCAATCATAACAATTTCGGAAGTTATTTATTTTTTTTCAATTTCAGTTACCACATGACTAGATCTGCTCAAAGCAAAATGCTTACTTTGTAAAAAAAAGTTAACAGAAACACAGAGAAAACAGATTCCTCGTGGGTACCCAATTTGTTGCCACCTAAATTGTGATGAAAATAGTAACCGAATTTCTGGATGATTTTTCTGACAACAAATGTCGCATTTTATTTGCACTTTTTTTCGAAAAGTGTATTTTTTAAGTATTCTAAATTAAGAGCAACCTTATTTTATACATCAATCGAAAGGTCTCAAAGTCGAGCGCTTGCAAATCGCAAAAAATGGTAGCCATTGACTTCTTTCAGGTCGTAGTGTGAGAATATTTCCACATTGTTCCCCTTTTTTGAATATTTTCACCCCATGACTTCAAAGAGGATAATAATCAAAATTTTTTGCATTTTATGAACACAGCACTTTGAGACCTTTCGATTGATGTATAACATTAGGTTACTCTTAATTTAGAATATATAAAATACATAAGATTATAATTATGTTGTCTTATCCTTAAATATATTATCACAATAGCAAATGCTTAGCTGATATAAAATTACAGAGGCTACAATCGAATATACAGTTGTTCAAATTTACAACAATTCGGTTGGTGAATCGACATTACACTCTTTCTACACACAATTCTTCATATTATTCCTAGCCAGAGGTGCTTTTCGCACTCGTATACTAAAAGTTTAACAAATTAGAATTTTCATAAGAAAAAATTCACATGCGAATTGTTTTGGTATTTTTTTGAATAAAAGGTATTCCAGCCGAAAAATTTTACAGCTTCAAATGCTGTCCTAGAATCCATAATCTGGTATAAATACCGTTTCAGGCTTTTCAATGTCATATACTTCGCTGATGATTGATTTAAAATTTGAAAACAACCGAATAATTGAACAAAAACTGTCTCTAAATGTTGTATATGTATATACCTTCATTTATATGACATTTTTCCAAAAAAAAAAAAAAAAAACTGGTCATTATTGAAACTTTGAGAAGCCATTAGAGCGCTGGCATTACGAGTATCATGGTGAAGCTTGATTGAAAATCTAGATTATATTTTCGTGATTTTTATTTATTTATTTTTTTCACTAAAAATACCATACGAGAAGTAAAAACAAGTCAGAAAATTATAGTTCTAGACCGACTATACGATACCCTATACTATGCGTTTAGAGACTCAATCTTTTAGGCTCAACTAAATGGACATAGAAAATAAGCATATACCAAATTTTATTGCCTTCGGATATGAAAAAGTTCATATCGGATGCTATGTTAATATGGGGACTAAGTAGAAAAATGGACCGATCCTGACCATATTTGGGAGGTCACTTATTTTCTGCAAAAACATATACAAACCAAATTTGAGAAAAATCTGTGAAATATTTTTGTTTTTTGATAGATTTAATTGAAGATCGGGAAGCAGCTTCGTATGGGGGCTATGACTAAGAATTGTCCTATAGGTTTTATTTTCGGACTACTGATTAATGGGTGTAATAAACACACACAAACCGAATTTGGACGAGAACTATATGATAATTTGAATCATATGACAACTTAAGTCGATTTCATAGGTGTCATTTGTAGGGGGACTATGTCTGAACATGCACCGCGTTCAGAACAGCATTCATGATATGGCTGATAGAAGCTTACATACCAAATTTAATCAAAATATGTTCACATTTGCGACCTGTAGTTTGATTACAAGGTTTAAATGGACACACAGACGGACGGACGGAGATCGCTAAATCGACTCATTTTACTCGCGGCAAAATTCAACTTTATACGGAAGACGTCTATGAATTAAGCGGGTAGTTCTGTCTTCTTCAAATTACTACTGGTCGAAATTCGGGGCACTAAGGTGAATTGTTCCATTCAATAGTCTTTTCTTTTGCATTGGCAACTGGCTAAGACGACAGTTTGATAGCATGAGACCTTAAAATGGTAATATCTATATATTAATCAGAGTTCAGAAAAAAACACACACTGAATAAAAAACTCGTACATATATGTAAACAAACATAACTTAGACCAACACACACATATTTTTATTTTCATACCAATTATGTTTGTTTTTAAATTTTCTTCGGTGCCCAACACAACCATGACTGTGTTCGTTTTAATATTTCGTTATTTACACGAACATTTTTGTATCACATACTTTTTGTTTCAATCACACATAAAGCACACATTTTTGAGTGTTGCTTTATTTGAAGTTCATGTTCTGGTACGTGTACTGAAAAAAAAACACAGAACATGTACAATAAACAGGTTCGAGTTCAGTTATATTTTAAGTCGTGTTTAAGTCGTGTTTAAAATATAACTGAACTCGAACCTGTTTATTGTACATGTTCTGTTTTTTCTCACTACACGAGCCACAACACGACTTAAAATATAACTGAACTCGAACCTGTTTATTGTACATGTTCTGTGTTTTTTTTTTCAGTACACGTACCAGAACATGAACTTCAAAAAAAAACAACACTCAAAAATGTGTGCTTTATGTGTGATTGAAACAAAAAGTATGTGATACAAAAATGTTCGTGTAAATAACGAAATATTAAAACGAACACAGTCATGGTTGTGTTGGGCACCGTAGAAAATTTAGAAACGCACATAATTGATATGAAAATAAAGATATGTGTTGGCTGCTTTTGAACAGAACATTGTGTGTTTCATGTGTGTATTTTCTGAACCTTGATATTAATACGTGAAGGTAAATTTGTAGTTCCCTTTTTAAGCAATATGCGGGCACGGAGTAGTGTGAAAATTCATATGGAGGAGAAGCGGAGAATGAGAAAATTTATGTATAATATTTTTTTAATGATATTAAATTAAATAAAATAAAATATTTTTAATAATTCGTTACACCCTGTTAATGCGAACGATTTAAAATGTATATCAGACGATCTGTGTTGAATTGTGAATTGTTAAAATTAATTAGCATACCTTTAGGCTCATTTAAATACTCATAAATTTTTTATATATATATATAGATAAGAAAAACATTGGAGGACAAAAATTGAACGCAAAAATATTTCCTAGTATTTGCACTCGAATTTCGAGTGCTGGGCTATACTAGTAGCATTTTAATAGACATTTCACCATTTACGGTAGCCGTTGTAAAATGAAATTTCGATTTCTTACCCCTGGAACATATTGCCTAGCAAACCAGGGGTCTAATCGTCGCATATTTTTTATTTTCCAAAATAAAATACTGAGAATAATTTTACTCTGTCACTCTTAACAAATTATGGCCTCTAGTTAAGAGTAAAACCGAAACTAGGTCTGACGTCTTTATATAAGAAACCAAAATATGGAATTTCGATTGAATTTACTCGATATCGAATACGGCTATTAGCACCCAGATGTTTGTTTTTTGGGAATTTCTACTTATTCAGGAGGATCTCCGCGACTATTTGCTATATAAAATTCCTGTTCTACTTTGAAGCTGAAGTTTGTAAAACAATATATTTCATTATCAATAATTTCAGTTTATAAAGACTATGGCCACGTATTTTTGATGAATAGAATTTTGCTTTACATTGCGATTTTCACACTTTTGGATCTAAAACATTACAATTCATTAAGGTGTTTCAAATTTTGCACAAAATTTTGTGATCTCTAAATTTTACCCTCGAGGTCGGATCGAAGTGGAAAAATTCTTTGAATACGTTTCCAAAGGCTTTTTAAGCAGCCGTAAAATCTTTTTGGAGCTTAAGGCACCGTTACTTCTACATTTTCTTACAAGGACGTACTGAGAAACTTGTATCCGCTGTTTGACTCTGATTTAAATTTTGATTTAACACGATCGCCACTCAGCGTCACATATATGTGACGTGGGAGTTTTCAAAAAAACTCATGTCACATATATGTGTCGCATAATTATAAAATGTATTAAGCTTTTATTTCACGAAAGTTTGTAGAAAGTAATTTTCTTGTATGTTTTAGTCTCTGACAAGGTGTCTGATATATATGAGTGCTGCGGTTTGTGGATATGCTAAGCAGTTATTTTTAAATTTCGTTTTTTTCGGGTATTCCCCAAAATTTTGTTATGTGATAATTTATATGAAGCAGAGGAATAACAGCATGGTGGCGTAAGACAAACGGGACGTACTTATGATTTCTACAAAGCATTATTCTGACATGATTAACACAACATCAAAGAGAGGAGTAAGTACACTCAAACCGAAAACGGTTGTTGACTACAATAAAAACATGTCAGGTATCAATCGATTTGATCAATTGGTGTCGTATTATGCCTAACCCAGGCGATCAATTTGGTGGTATATGAAGGAGTTTTTCACCTGATGGACGTATCACTTTGGAATACCTGCTGGATTTATAACAAAATAAATGTGGATAATCACATAACACTATTGTCATTTAGAGAAAGGATTATAAAAGCATAGTTGGGTGAGATCATTCCATGAAGTAACAGCCAGTACATCTACTTGTGATTATTTTCCAGATTTAAGCACTTCAAGAAAACGAAGCCGTCAGTGTACTAAAAATAAAAAGAGGACCGCAACCAAGTATATACTCATGTGGAGTCTGCAGAGACAAAGAGGATGATGTAATCGGATTATGTCTATATCCATGTTTCAAAATTTGGCACAACCAATAAAGTGTATGCATATGTAATAAATAATAAAATATTTAAATATATAATAAAATTTTTTAAATTTCTGTCTTATTGATATAAATCAAACCATTTAGTGACTCACATATGTGACACCAAGTCTTCACAAAATTCATGTCACTTATATGTGACTTTTATGTACGTCACATATACGTGACACGCAGTTTCTCTTAAGAAAATTGTTTAGAAAACTCATGTCACATATATGTGACACATTTTTTTTGTTCGAAAGTTTTTTTTGAAAGCGCGATAAATTGGTGAGTGGCGAACGTGTTAATTGGTCAAGTGAAAATAATTTAGATCAAAACTCAATTTTTTATGCCATAAATAACAACTGGTACATTCCCAACTCTAGGAATCTTTGCCGTTATATTTTCAAGCATGTAGGCCCGTCATTGGTTAACTCTTCTTATGTTGAATTGAATTGATTTGGAAATGACAATCTTAGATCGATAATAAAATTACCAGTTATTATAGATCTGTATGGAACAACTACCAACTATCGGCACCGGCAATTTTTGAGGCTCATAATACTTAAATCTTTTATACTTGTATGCCTATAGGTATTTTAACTAATAACCTACTAAAAGATAGATCAAATTCAATTTTATATGTCATTAATCAAAATGCAAATCTGAAAACAAATAAACAAAATTGAACAAAATCGTTGGTTTGGGCGATGATTTTCAAATTATCTAAAATCTGCATATATTTATTTATTTATTAATTTTTAATTGAGGTAATTTGCACACAGGGTTTCTGCCTACTAATTCAAAATCAGATTTCCATAAAATAACAACAACTCAAAACAAAAGGTGTTATCAACTAAATTAGTTGTACAGTTTTAAAATATTTTTGAAATTCACTTTAAACAAGTTTATTAAAGGAATAAATTAACATTAATTAATACAACTTTTTTATTCGTTTTTTATCTTACTTCTTTTCTTTATTTTTTTGCAGCTCTTGGGTGCCTGCTGTGCTCTGATAGTGAGTTTTGCATATGCCCATCCTCCAGAGGGTGTGTGGAAAAAGAAACTGGTCTGGAAAGAAGATTGGGTACAAGTTTGGAAAACCATCAAAAAAGAAGCCTGGGAAACTAAACACAAAAAAATCCAAGTGCCCATTTGGAAGGAGGTAAAAGTGCCAGTGTGGAAAGAGGAAAAGGTGCCAGATTGGAAAATTATTAAGAAGCCACATATTGAAGAACGTGAGGTGCCCGCCTGGAAAGAGGTAAAAGTGCCTGAATGGAAAAAAGTCACCAAACCCATATGGAAAGAAATACAAGTGCCGGTGTGGAAGGAAATCCAAGTGCCCATCTGGAAGGAAATACAAGTGCCCGTGTGGCGGGAAATAAAAGTACCGATATGGAAGGAAATACAAGTGCCGGTGTGGAAAGAAATCCAGGTACCAGTGTGGAGAGAAGTACAAGTACCAGATTGGAAGAAAATGTTTGTGCCCGAATGGGTTAAGATGGGCGTACCCGGCGAAAAATATCTCGGCAAAGATCACGAGGGTTGGGAATATACCAGTCACGATTTATGGCGTAAAAAATTGATCTGGAAACCCATTTGGAAAAAGGTGTGGCGTACCGAAAAGAAGCAAGAATGGAAGACCGAGAAAAAACAAGAGTGGAAAACCGAAAAGGTGCAAGAATGGAAAATCGAAAAGAAACAAGAATGGAAAACCGAAAAGGTGCAAGAATGGAAAACCGAAAAGAAACAAGAATGGCGAACCGACAAAAAACTAGAATGGAAAGTCGAATGGATTCAAGTGTGGAAGCCCGTCAAGAAGCAAATATGGATTAAGGAGAAACGTGAAACCTGGGTGGAAGAAAAAGTACAAATCTGGCGTACAGAGAAGAAACAAGTGTGGGCCACTGAAAAGAAAGAAGCCTGGAAGGAGGAATGGAAAGCCATTCAAGTGCCCGTGTGGAAAGAAGTTAAAGTACAAGAATGGAAAAAGGTCTGGAAGCCAGTTTGGGAAAAGGTGTGGGTACCAGCCAGTCATGGTTGGGATTAAGCCTCGACCACTATATGTAGGTAATACATTTAGGACACCAAAACAATACGCATTATGGAAAATAGTGCCTGAGTTGTTTGCCACAGTACTGAAATCATTTTTATTTTTTATGTAAGACTTTTTTCATTTCGAAGTTTCGTGATACATTTTTTAATTCATATTTCATGTAGAATATAGCCCTAAGAAATGATTTGGTATTGGAAAGTTAAGGCTTTGAAAATTACGTTAGAAAAAAAATAACAATTTATCCGTTAAAGCAAGAAATTTTCAAATGAATTAACAATTTATTTTTATAAAGTTAACAAAAATCTTCTTCAATTAATTTTGTAAAATTTCTAAATTTTCTGTTAAACTTAAATTTTTTTTGTTAAATTAAGTTTTTGAAAATTACGTTAGAAAAAAAAATAACAATTTATCCGTTAAAGCAAGAAATTTTCAAATGAATTAACAATTTTTTTTTACAAAATTAACAAATTGCTTGTTCAATTAATTTTGTAAAATTTCAAAATTTTCTGTTAAACTTAAAATTTTTTTTGTTAAATTAAGTTTTTTTAGTTTATTATTAAAGTTTTTGTTAAATTAATAAAATTTTTGTTGAACTAACAAATTTTTTTTGTTAAACTAACAATGTTTATTGTTTTGTTACATTGACAAAGTTTCATTAAATTTACAAAAATTAATGTTTGTTAATTGAATATTATTTCTGTTTTTTTAGAATTAACAAATTTTTCTGTAAAACTAACAAGTTTTCTATAAATTAAATAACCGTTTTTTAAAACTATTCTGTTAAGTTAACATATTTTTTGTAAAATTAATGTACTTTTTGTAAAATGAACAAAGTTTTTGCTTTCAATTAACAAATTTTCTTTTAAGTTAATTAAAGTAAAATCAATTAAGAATTTCTTTTTTTCATTCAATTAGCAGTTTTTTTAATTGAATTTGTTGTAAAATTATTTTTTTTTATTTTATTCATAACATAATGAAATTGCAGGCTACTCAAAGGAGCTAAAGCAACTAGAGTTCTTCAGTCCTAAAATTGTAATCTTCTTTGTTAAGGAAACTTTATAAAATGAATTTTTGTTTTTTTAATTTGTCAAATTAACAAATTGTTTGTTAAATAAACAAGGCTTTTATTTTATTAGCAAATTTTTTGAGAAGTAGATTAAATTAAAATCAATAACAAATTTTTTTGTTAAATTAACAGATCTTTTTTTCGTTTTGATATAACTAAAAACGTATTTGTCAAGAAAATTAATTAATTTTACAAAACTACTTTTTTGTTAATTAGTATAAATCTTTTTATTAACAGATTGTGTGTTAAATTAATACCGTTTTTTTAATAATAAAAAAATTTTGTTAAGTTAATTAAATTAAAATCAATTAAAAACTTTTTTTTTATTGAATTAACTGATTTAATATTTTCTTTTCTGTAAAATAACAAACATATTTGTTAACAAAACTTAAGAAAAACTTAATTGATTTTGCAAAACTATTTTTGTTTTTTGTTAATTAGCATATTCTCTGTTAAAATAACAAATTATTTGTTAAATTATCATCGTTTATAGAATTTGCAAAATAATTAAATTTTTTATTTGTGTTAGCAGTAAAAAAAAAAATTCAAATCCAAATCATTTCTTTTACACATCTCTATATGAAACTTCCTCATTTTTACACTTTCACACCAATTCATAATTTACACAAAGAATCATATAAAATCCTTATCACTTTACAAAATTTTGTTGTACCTTTTATATTTGTTGTTAATTTTAAGTAATCATTCTTTTGTAAATTTGGTTTGTTTTCAAACAAAATTTTTATTCTTTTTTTTAATTTTAAGTTTGTACAAATTAGTCATTCAACTCTTAATATGTGAATATTTTCAATATCATATTAAGAGTTTATTTTACATAAATAAAAGATAAAGCATGTTGTATATATGTATGTATTATGTATTACAAAATTGTTAATATGAAAATAGACATTGTTGAATTATTTTTTAGAATTTTGTTTGTTTTGATGATATAAATAAAAAAAAATATAATGTTTATAAAGAAAAAAATTTAAATAAAACGTGGTTTTATTAACAGATTGAGGGAATAAAAATTAAATGATATATTCAGGAGGAAAAAAATTAAAAAAATATATTAATTTAAAAAAATTGAAAATTTTAAAATATAAAAAAAAATAAAAAAAATTAAAAATATTTTTTTTTTTTTGAAAACTCAAAAATTGTTCTTTAATCTGGTATAAAAATTTAATATCTTCTATATTAAAAGAATTTATGAATAAACTTTGCATTCAAGATTTTTTTTTCAATATTTTTCTTCTCTCAAACCTCTATAACTAGAGTTCTAATTAACGTAGGCTGTTGACATAGGTCTAAGAACACTCAGTGGATCAAGCTTTTTCTTTTGAGCTATTAACTGCTTAAATTCGTTGGGCTGGAGGAAAGTTATGCGTGGAGAATCAACTTTACTTTTACTGCACGTTAACTTATCGTGGCATATTTTGGCATTACTGTACGTTAACTTCTCTTGGCAAATTCGTTGGGTTTGAGAAAAGTTATGCGTGGACAATCAACTTTACTTTTACTGTACGTTAACTTCTCTTGGCAAATTTTGGTATTATATTATAAAAATTAATATAATATAATATAATGCTGCGGAGCAGCAGGGGTTCTCTAGTATTAATTTAAAAAAATTGAAAATTTTAAAATATCAAAAAAATAAAAAATTAAAAATATTTTTTTTTTTTTTTTTGAAAACTCAAAAATTGTTCTTTAATCTGGTAAAAAAAATTTAAAAGACAAAATTAAAGTCGAGCACCTGGTTAAGAACCTTCAGAAAATCTATTTTTAAACTCTTTCTTTTAACTCATACTCTCTGTCTGTCTGTCCCCCATGGGGCAACACCATTCCCCCTCATCCAATTGATCTGAAACTTGGCCCATAGTCTTGTTATGACTATAGATTAATTTTGGGGTAGTCACGCACAGTCACACATAGTCACGCACAGTCACGGAGTGCTTTTAAACCCATTTCCCCTCATCCAATCAATCTGAAACTTGGTCCACAGACTTGTTATCACCAAATATTAACTTAAAGATAGTCACGCATAGTCACGCACAGTCACGGAGTGCTTTTAAACCCCATTTCCCCTCATTCAATCAATCTGAAACTTGGTCCATAGACAAAGTCACGCACAGTCACGGAGAGATTCAAAACTCATATGCATAAAGAAAGAAAGAGTTTTAATAAAAACTTTGTCTTTATGGGTTAGATTATTATTTTATTTACTCAAAAAACAACAACCTTACTGCCCAGTTGCAACTAAAATTTTGTGTAAAAAAAATCATTGTTCGATACTTTGCAATATATCTTCGATTTTCATGACTTTTGTTTGAAAGATGGTAAAATTCTCTTCATAGCTATTCCAAAACTCATTATGAAATTGAAGCTTTTGATAAAGTTAGCCATGATTCATTGATGGCGAAACTTGATATAGGATTTTCCGGCAAGTTCATAAAATGAATTCGATTGTACTTAAGAAAATTTAAACAATGTGTAATTTTCGTTAACCAAAAATTAAATACAGTACTTCACGGATAAATGCTTCCCGATTAAGAAGTTTTCACGCTTAAGTAATTCTAAAGTAAAACAAATTCCTTGATCCAATTACTTTGTACCAGAGTTCAGAAAAAAACACACAATGAATAAAAAACTCGTACATATATGTAAACAAACATAACTTAGACCAACACACACATATTTTTATTTTCATACCAATTATGTTTGTTTTTAAATTTTCTTCGGTGCCCAACACAATCATGACTGTGTTCGTTTTAATATTTCGTTATTTACACGAACATTTTTGTATCACGTACTTTTTGTTTCGATCGCACATAAAACACACATATTGGAGTGTTGCTTTATTTGAAGTTCGTGTTCTGGTACGTGTACTGAAAAAAAACAGAACATGTACAATAAACAGGTTCGAGTTCAGTTATATTTTAAGTCGTGTTCAGGCTCGTGTACTAAGAAAAAAATAGAACATGTACAATAAACAGGTTTGAGTTCAGTTATATTTTAAATTCGTGTTCTGGTTCTTGTACTACGAAAAATTTAAACATCAATTCGCGATCTGATACACCCCGATAAAAACGACAACAATTGTTTCAACCAAATTTATTAAAATTTTATTGACCCTTTTTTATGACTTACGTTGCAAATTGTATACAATTGTCAAATATTTTAAAATTTTATTGGCCATTTTTTGTTATTTACGTTGAAATTATTTACAATTGTTTTTATTGACTGGTTTTTATTTTAATAAAAGATGGTAATAAAATACTTAAGACACAAAAACTGCACACTGCACTTAAATCTTTCTTGCAGGTTTCAATCAGACGTGTAAATTTTTTCGTTTCGCTATTAAAAGTTGCGTATTTTTTATAGCAAAACTTATTTCTGTTATTGCTTTCAATTGTTTTAATTTTCACAAAATATTTGCAATTTACACAATAACACAGTACACTTATAGATCACGATCTAATGAAAACTGAACCACTTTTAATGAATAAATGACGCACGCACTCGCTATTTATTGCAAAATCAATTGCGTGAAATTGTAACGTAAATCATAAAAAAGGGACAATAAAATATGAAAATATTTTTTTGGGTTTTTTTATTGACACTCATTGTGTTTTTATGCAAAAAATCCCAAAAAATCATTGAGAAAAGGATTGTGCATTGACACTAATTGGTTCGCAAATTAAGGGTGGGTGATTATGTTTTTTATGATGCAAAATTTGTTTGTGTCTAAAGTTATTTGTTACCAAAAAAAAAAAAAATGTTTGTAAAAGATCCTAACAACCAACAAGTGTGTCTTTTATGCCGCAAAATTGGGTTTTTCGTCTACGACACTAATTGGTTGCGAAAATAGGGGTGGGTAATGCAAAAAAACCTAACAACTAACAAGTGTAACTTTTATGATGCTAAATAGTTTTTGTGTCTTAAGTATTTTATTACCATATTTTATTAAAATAAAAACCAGCCAATAAAAACAATTGTAAATAATTTTAACGTAGATCACAAAAAAATGGCCAATAAAATTTTAAAATATTTGACAATTGTAAACAATTTGCAACGTAAGTCATAAAAAAAGGTCAATAAAATTTTAATAAATTTGGTTGAAACAATTGTTGTCGTTTTTATCGGGGTGTATCAGATCGCGAATTGATGTTTCAATTTTTCGTAGTACAAGAACCAGAACACGAATTTAAAATATAACTGAACTCGAACCTGTTTATTGTACATGTTCTATTTTTTCTTAGTACACGAGCCAGAACACGACTTAAAATATAACTGAACTCGAACCTGTTTATTGTATATGTTCTATTTTTTCTTAGTACACGAGCCTGAACACGACTTAAAATATAACTGAACTCGAACCTGTTTACTGTACATGTTCTGTTTTTTCTTAGGACACGAGCCACAACACGACTTAAAATATAACTGAACTCGAACCTGTTTATTGTACATATTCTGTTTTTTTTTTCAGTACACGTACCAGAACACGAACTTCAAATAAAGCAACACTCCAATATGTGTGGTTTATGTGTGATCGAAACAAAAAGTAGGTGGTACAAAAATGTTCGTGTAAATAACGAAATATTAAAAAGAACACAGTCATGATGGTGTTGGGCACCGTAGAAAATTTAGAAACGCACATAATTGATATGAAAATAAAGATATGTGTTGGCTGCTTTTGAACAGAACATTGTGTGTTTCATGTGTGTATTTTCTGAACTTGCTTTGTACACATGTTTTTCTTTTAAATGCATCCCGCTTAACTGTGTTACACTCATAAATGGGTCATACATTTGTTCAAAAAATTAAATAACAAACAAAATTCAACGCTTAAATGCAAAAATGAACAGGCGAGTACAAGAATATGTTTGTTATCGAAAAGCCGACAATAAAAATGGAAATCTGGGAGTAAATCATTTTTTCGTTCAAAGAAGAAATTTCTAGAAGAAATCGCAACGTTATCCTATTTATTGACAAGCACGCCGATTTGTCGCATGTTCGAATAGAGTATTTACCTCCTGATACCACGCCGATAGCGAATAATCAGATCAATTAAGGAATGTCGTCAAAATATAATTAGAAGGAAAAACTGCTGAGGAATTTAAAAAACCTATTACACTTTTGACAGCTTTGCATTTAATAAAGCGTGCTTGGTGGCTGGTAAAATCAATTTGGATTCAAAATTGTTTCAAATAGGTAAGTTCTGTACGCTAGTTTGATAACGGCTCTGAAAATCGAAGCAAGTCACAAAAGGAATTAATTGATTAATAGTACAAGAATGGAAGAGTTATGATTCTTCACAAGAATACGACAATTTTGTAAGCTTTGATGACGATTTACCCCGCGTTGGACCGCTTACCGATGAAGAAATTATCACAGATGTTATTCAGGACGAAGGGCTGTCGTCTAGTGAAGAGGAAGAAAATGATGATTTCAAAGAAGCTTACTCTGTACTGGATGTTTTGAAGTCGATGCATGATCTTCGCAAGACATTTATGCCAGATAATAAATTTATGCATGAATTGTAACTATTTAAGAATTTTATTTTTCTCTATGTCTTCAAATAATATTTTCGAAAATATATTTGTTATTTTTTAGTCAAACTATTTTTATCTACTAATTTGAATTGACTAAAACGATGACCTTTTACTATATGTAGACCCAAGTGTCTTGTTTATTGTTTATCATTTAAACTACATTTTCCATAACTGAATTGTGGACGCAGCTAAGATAGAATTCTGTTGAATGAGTTAGTAACGCATTTAACCAAGGTTTTTTTAAATGCGTTAGTAACGTATTTAACCGAGAGTTTTTAAAAGCGTTTCTCGCTTAAAAGCGTCCATTTTTTGGCATTTACCATGAACGCATTTATCCGTGAATTACTGTATAAATTTGTTACTTCCGGTGTCCCTCATGTGAGTCACTTCGGACCTCTGACATTATTGCTTTGTATAATTGATTTTCCAAAGTCTAACCAATATATTAATATCCTTTTGAATGCCAAAGATGCAATTTTCTTCTCAAGTCTCATATGCACTGAAGAGATTTTACGTCTCCAGTCTGGCCTAAATAGCTTCTGCAACGGGTGTAATATCAACTTAATGAAAATAAATCTTAAAAAAATTTTAGCCTATGATTATGCTTAGATATTTGCCATCTACGAACGATTATGTCATCCAAAATTAAATTCCCTCAACTCATTCATTGATTTGGGAGTTCATTTCGATTAAAGACTAAGTTTCAATTCTCATATTATAAAGACAAACGGCGTTTTAAGGTTTATAAAACGTTGGGCAAAGGAATTTATTGACCGCTATGTAATAAAAAATGTATTTATGTCTTTAGTCAAGCCGATACTTGAATACACATAAAAAATCTGGTAACATCAAAAAACTGGAATCAGTTCGAAAACAATTCTTACTATTTTGTCTTCGATATCCTCGGTGGAATACTAAATTTAATCTGTTACCGTGTCGCTGACGTTTGGCTCTATAAAAACATACCACTTTGAAAAGTAGAAGGACCATTTTTAACATAAAAATTTTCCTCAATTTAATTCATGGTAAAATTGATGCGAATGTGTTCATGGAAAAATCTATAATATTAATAGGCTAGGCGATTTCTTGTTACCGATGTTTTGTTCTACCGTTTTATCCCGATTTTGACCAAACGTATATTATTTGAAAGGTATTTCTTTTCAGCTGGTCAGCAGATATACAGATTTTTAAATTTTTTCTTTTATTTTCAGTAAATTGCGTTTAAAGTTGCCACTAACACATACATAAAATTATACATATGTTATGTGTTGTTTATTAAATTTGTTAATGTATTTGTTATTGAGTTTGGTTTCTTCATTCACAATAATAATAAACCAAAAAAGGGTTGGTTTGTGAATTGGCTAAGTTGAAAAATAATGTTGCCTAGAAATTGCATTAGAATTTCGAGCGCTGGAATCAGCTGGCATATAAATGTTCCTAATAGACAACTTCGATAATTTCAAAGAATTTGTACCGACGTAAACAGAAACTTAATATAATTGATATATCCGTTACTGCTGATGTGATTAAAAGACGATTGATGACTTATAAAGGGTTTTTCAACAGGGACGCTACAAAAGTAGATAGACAGGGACAGCAAACGACGCCATATTTCTTGCCGCTCTTTTGACATTTCTCTTCAGTAAGATTTGCCATTTCATGATGGAAAGATATACGAGCCAACAACGAGTCGAAATTATTAAAATTTACTACCGAAATTCGGAGTCAGTGGCCTCAACGTTAAGAGCGTAGTGGAAAAATTTGAATCCACAGGCACAGTACAAAATGTTCCCGTGCCAGTGAGACAAAGAAGTGCCCGTAGTGTCGAGAATATTGCTGCCGCGAGGCTTCAGTTGAAGAAAGCCCAAATGTGTCTCTCACACGTCGTTCTCAAGCATTGGGCATCTCTGTGACGTCGTTGTGGCAAATTTTGCGAAAAGATCTTGGCCTACATCCTTACAATATCAAATTGACGTAAGAACTGAAGCCGCTTGACCACCAGAAGCGTCGTATGTTCGTGAATTGGGCTGAGCAACAACTTGAAAATGATTCGGATCTTCATCGAAAAATCATCTTCAGCGATGAGGCTCATTTCTGGCTGAATGGCTTCGTCAATAAACAAGATATGCGTTATTGGTCAGACAGCAATCCACACGTACTGCACGAGTCATCATTGCATCCCGAAAAAATTACGGTTTGGTGCGGTTTATGGGCCGGCGGCGTCATTGGGCCGTACTTCTTCCGTGATGATCAAGACCGACACGTTACTGTGAATGGGAATCGCTACCGTTCAATGATAACCGAATATTTTTGGCCCCAATTGGATGATATGGACTTGGAGGAGATGTGGTTCCAACAGGACGGCGCCACAAGCCACACAGCGAATGTCACAATCAATTTATTGGAAACCAAGTTTGGAGAACGTGTTATCTCACGAAATGGTCCAGTCGATTGGCCGCCTCGGTCGTGCGATTTGACGCCGTTGGACTATTTCCTGTGGGGCTACGTCAAGTCTATGGTCTATGCCAACAAGCCAGCGACGATTGATGAACTTCGTACGAATATCGAACGTGAAATTGCAGCAGTATCGGCCGATTTATGCTTGAAAATCATCGAAAATTGGGTTCAACGTCTGGACTTCTGCAAGCGTGCCCGTGGTGGCCATGCAAAAGAGATCGATTTCCATACATAATGGCATCGAACGTACTTTCACAGAAATAAAGAATTTCATTGATATCCAAAACCGTTTTTGTTTTATTTAAAAAAAATTTTGTAGCGCTCTTATTAAAAAACCCTTTTTGTTCAAAGTTCATTTTATTGTTCTATAATTTTTAAAATGCTGATTCAAATAAATAAATAAATGATAAAGAAAAAGAAATAAATAAATACCACACTGCTCGTAGGCCTGACTTTAGGTTAATGTGTTAAAGCTAATGACCAAAAAGAGCAAGTACGAGTGTATGAGAGATAGACGCAGGTTCTAATCTCACGGCCGCCCCTAAGTAGAAAGCTTTTATATAGAAACAATCTAATCAATTATAATAATTCAATTATAACGATTATTACTTTGTTTAATACAATGAAAGCCGAAAAGCCAGAAACCGGTCTGTTTAAGAATACTGAGTAGTTATGAAATTTAGAAATATACGCTTTCTTCTTCTCTACCACGCACTATTAAAAATATAAAAAAATTGAATTTTAGTTTTATTTTCACTCTATTTATTTGCCCAAAACCAATTTTTATTTTCACAATAAATATTTTTTTTTTTCAATACCAAAAAAAAAAAAATATTTCAAATCAAATTTTATGCAATCGCTTTGATTGCACATTGAAGAGAATATTATCGGCCTTAAAATAAAAAAAAATATAAAAATCGCTTTAAAATTACTGCCGCAATTCCGATATTCTGATGAGTTGGCATCATAATAAATTAAGCCTTGCCCCGCTTAAACAATGGGTCATATATTTGCATATATATTTTTTTTTTGTTTCTAAATACAAACAATTTACTCAAAAAAAAAAATAATGAATTCGTTTAAAAAAGACAGCCATGGTAAACTGGACGCCTCCCTTTAGATAAGGTAGAACTACTTCAAAGCTCATTATGGTTATTCAGACCGTCTAAGCCAATCTCTTTACAAAGAAATGAGAGCAATTTATCTCTGCTTTATTGTTTTATTTTAATCTAATTCATATTGGTCCTTCAAACCAAATAAAACAAAGACATAAAAAGAAACAAAACGCTCAATCTATTTAGCAATATTTGAGAGAAATCTAATTGAACAATAACTATGTTTAAGCAATGCTTAAGCATATAACAGCTATTGGTCAATTTATTTTTTGGTTTGTCAAACCGGTTAATGAACCTAGCTTCACCATCAGAAAATGAGCAGTTTCAAACATAAATTAGAAACCATAATTTAATTTTATATAATTTTTATATAAAAAATCTACCAATATAATAATAACTCTAAATTAATTTAAAATTTCTAAATCGATCCAATTGAAAAAAATATTTCTTGTATTTTTAAACTAATTTCAACAAGTAAGAAAATTATAATTGGTCTAGACCGACAATACGATACCCTATACTATGCGTTTAGCAACCCTATCTCTTAGGCCCAACTAATTGGATATAGAAAATAAGCAGGAACCAAATTTGAGTGGCATTGTTATTAATTTTTTTTTCCGTTGAATATGAAAAAGTTCATATCTGATGCTATATTTATATGGGAACTAGGTCGAAAAATGGATCGATCCTGACTATATTTGGTAAGGTCACTTATTGTTTCCAAAAATATATACAAACCAAATTTGAGAAAAATCTGTGCAATATTTTTGTTTGTTGATAGATTTAAGTGAAGATTGGGATGCAGCTTTATATGGGGGCTATAACTAAGAATTGTCGTAGAGGGATTATTTTTGGACTACTGATTAACGGGAGTAATAAATATACAGAAACCCAATTTGACCGAGATCTATAAGATAATTTGGATTTTATGACACTTTAAGTTGATTTCATAGGGGTCATTTGTATGGGGACTAGGTCTGAACATGCACCGATTGTCACCAGTTTCAAAAGCGTTCATGCTATGGCCGATAGAAGCTTATATAACAAATTTCATCAAAATATATTCATATTTGTGACCTGCAGTTTGATTACAAGGTTTACATGGACACACAGACAGACGGACGGACGGACGGACATTGCTAAATCGACTGAGAAAGTGATTCTGAGTCGAGCGGCATAATAAATGATGGTAGTTACAAACATCAGCACAAAGTCAATATACCCTGACCACATAGTGGTATAGGGTATAATAACAAAAATTATTAATATAGAAATATCTGAAACGTTGACTAACCCATTTATATCCACTGTTCGCAAATTTGAATTTTTATAATGGAAAAACTACAAAAGATTTTTTAAAATCAAATAAACCTTCATTAATAAAAATAAACCTTCATTATTTTCATTCTTTAATAAAAATCATGTGAGTCCATCCGATCACAGGGGAGATGTGAAAACATCTAGTAATTAAAGATTTTTTATTGCACTTTTTTAAAATCAAACAGAAAGCGTCATCTATGTATCACTCATAGCAAACAACTGCAGGGGCTCTGCTAATATAAAAATATTTATTATTATTTATTAGTTCAACCGGTTAATTTTTAATTTTTCGTATTTTATTTTTATTTTCAATTTTTCATTTTTAAATTTTCGTTTTTTATTCTTTATTTTTCGTTTTTTATTTTTTATTTTTCAATTGTTATTTTTCATTTTTTATTTTTCTTTTTTCATTTTTTATTTCTCATTGTTAACTTTTTGTTTTTAATTTTTATTTTTCATTTTTTATTTTTAAATTTCATTTTTAATTTTTTATTTTTTGTTTTTCATTTTTCATTTCTCATTTTTCTTTTTTTATTTTTCAGTTTTCATTTTTATTTTTCATTTTTAACTTTTTATTTTTCATTTCTTATTTTTCATTTTTAATTTTTTATTTTTCATGTTTTATTTTTCGTTTTTCATTTTTTATTTTTCAATTGTTATTTTTCATTTTTTATTTTTCTTTTTTCATTTTTTATTTCATTTTTTATTATTCATATTTCATTTTTTATTTTTAATTTTTTATTTTTCATTTTTTATTTTTCATTTTTTATTTTTCAGTTTTCATTTTTCATTTTTTATTTTTTATTTTTCATATTTTATTTTTTGTTTTTCATTTTTTATTTTTTATTTTTCATTTTTCATTTTTTATTTTTTAGTTTTCATTTTTATCTTTTTATTTTTCATTTTTAATTTTTAATTTTTAACTTTTTATTTTTTATTTTTCTTTTTTAATTTTTAATTTTTAATTTTTAATTTTTAATTTTTAATTTTTAATTTTTAATTTTTAATTTTTAATTTTTAATTTTTAATTTTTAATTTTTAATTTTTAATTTTTAATTTTTAATTTTTAATTTTTAATTTTTAATTTTTAATTTTTAATTTTTAATTTTTAATTTTTAATTTTTAATTTTTAATTTTTAATTTTTAATTTTTAATTTTTAATTTTTAATTTTTAATTTTTAATTTTTAATTTTTAATTTTTAATTTTTAATTTTTAATTTTTAATTTTTAATTTTTAATTTTTAATTTTTAATTTTTAATTTTTAATTTTTAATTTTTAATTTTTAATTTTTAATTTTTAATTTTGAATTTTTAATTTTTAATTTTTAATTTTTAATTTTTAATTTTTAATTTTTAATTTTGAATTTTTAATTTTTAATTTTTAATTTTTAATCTTTAATTTTTAATTTTTAATGTTTAATTTTTAAATTTTAATTTTTAATTTTTAATTTTTAATTTTTAATTTTTAATTTTTAATTTTTAATTTTTAATTTTAATTTTTAATTTAAAATTTTTAATTTTTAACTTTTAAAACTTTATTTTTCAGTTTTCATTTTTCATTTATTATTTTTTATTTTTTATTTTTCATTTTTATTTTTCATTTTTTATTTTTCATTTTTCAATTTTTATTTTTCATTTTCAAACATTTTCAATCATTAGGCACACCGATTTTGTCTTACGGCTCACATGTTACGCTGTGTTTGTGATTGTATTGTGAAATATAAACCTTTAGTATTCTCCTAGAATTTTGTTAATTCCATTTTAAAAAAATGTAACAGGACTTTAAAAATTTCCAAGAAGCATTTGATTATTGCAAGAAGTGAGGTCAAGTATTTTTGATGTGTAAACATCTATAAGCGTATAGGGTAAATTTCTATTTCACAATGCAATCACAAAAACAGCGTAACATGTAACGCGTAAGACAAAGTCGGTGTGACTTATGATTGTTTGGTGAAAAAATTATGATATGTAACAACCTGTTTGGAAATGAAAAACCAAAAATTAAAAATAAAAATGAAAAATGAAAAACAAAAAAAATAAAAATGAAAAATGAAAAATAAAAAATGAAAAACAAAAAAATAAAAATGAAAAATTAACCAGTTGAAACAATAAATGATAATAAATATTTTTATATTAGCAGAGCCCCTGCAATTGTTTGCTAAATGTGATTTTTTTTTATGAAAACAGTTTAAAAATTCCAAAAACAAGAAGCGCTTATCTTAAATGTGTTGATACGAAAAGTGCACTTAAAGAGGACATTATTATTGGATTTTGAAAATAAAACACAAAACAAAACTTTTGTGCACTTTAGAAAAAGGCAGTTAGGTCAAAACTACTTTATTGATATTTTCATTAAACAAATTCCAATTCTATCAAGTAGGCCAGGAGATAGGTTAATATAAAGATGATTTCTTTTAAATTTTTTTTCAGTGTATTTTATAGTTTTGACCTGTTTTCTTCAACACACATTTTAAGCAAACTACTTCCTGGAATACACAAAAATTATTCCCATCACAATCCCTTCCATTATGTAACAATAGAAACTCCTTGCAAAAGAAGAAGACAATAACTTTATAACAGTTTCAAAATTTATTAAGAAATGCCTTAATTAACCCTTTATTATTTTGGTGAGCGCAGCTACAAAACAAAAAATACATACACAACCAAATAAATACTAAAATTAACATGAAGATGTGACGCGGAAGTTAGATAAGAAACCAAAAACCCACTTGCTTACTTATTACATTAACTACATTTCATACTACAACGTACTGAACAACAAAAAAATAATAATAAAAAAAATAAAAACACGACTAAAACTTAAATCTTCTTTAAAAAATATTACATAATCATTGTTAACAGGAAACCTCTGCCAAACCATACAGACAGACATTGACAACAAACCAAAAATCTGTTAAACAAGAGAGCCTTCATCTTACTTTAGACCATCTGCCAAAAATCATGAAATTTTAATTTAAAACAATAAAACAAACCATTCCCGCCAAAAACATGAAAATTCAAAAACTACATTTATTTATTTTTTGCTTAATTTTTATTTGATATTTCTTCGTTGTGCATCTTCTTTTTGATCATTACTGGCTTTGTGACCGTGTAGCACTTGTACAACATTTCGTTAAAACCAGCCAAGTTGTTAATATTCAATGCAAAAAAGATGAAACAAAAAAGAAGCCAACAGTTTCACAGAAAAAAAAGCTAAATCTCAAGGAAACATTACAATAACCACTTGCAGAAGACAACAAAAACCAATGGCAAAATGCATATTTCATCGCAGCTTCATCATTAACTTCCTACAAAAACAATAACAAACAAACATGCAGACACAGACACACACACACACCCAATAATGCACTTCAAAAAATATTTATATACATATATATATTAGGGTAGGTCAATTTTTACTCATCGCGATTCTGAAAATTATTTGAGGTACCCATGTACGACCTATATCGATTTCATTACATTTAAGTCAAAAAATTCATTTTTTATATTTGTTCATTCCAAGAGTAGATAACAAAACAACGAATTTTTTTACTTAAATTGAGCGAAATCGATAAAGGTCGTATATGGGTACCCCACATATTTTCAACGCTGAATATTTTGAGCTATTTTAAATATGGGAAAGTCAAAGATTCGTAGATTTGTGCAATAATTTCATCAATTTTCCCCAAAAAGGTGAAAAAAAAATACACAAAAATGCACAAAAACGCCCCCTGGCGGCTGTTAAAAATAAAAATATATGTGAAAAATAGATTTCCCGACCCAAAAAAACCCCCGGTATACACATTTTCAATAATTTTCAATTTTCAATAATTTTACATTTGAATGAATGTGTATTATGGAAAATATTATGAAAATTACTTCATCGAAATTTTGGCAGGCTAAAAAATGATTTTAGAGATACGGTTGCTTGGGCAAATATACTTGTTATAGCCCATAGTACCAGAATCGCGATGAACCCATGGAGATTTTTTCGGCCCCCTACAATTTGACCCACCCTAATATATATGTACAAGTATTCCAAAACTGAAGAATAAGGTAAAATTTATTGCACCATAGTTGTGGTTAGAAGGAGGATGTTTACAACAATTGATACGAATCTATAGTGAAGGGAAAGATATCTAAGGAAACAAGTATATAAGAGTAAAAATAATTTTTTGTGCCGAAACTCTTAATCCCTACATTTGTTTCGTAGTTTAGATTTCTGTTATTATCCCTAAGTGTTCTGGTAAAATAAAATGTTGGTAATTTAAGGTGAGGGTACTGAGAACGATCGAAATTTTTTCTTACAACTAATGGTCACTAATAAACCTGAGCTTTGAATTTACATGAGAGAGAGAGAAAGACCATTTTTGAAACCAAAAAAAAGAGCTGTGCAAATTCTTCACATGGAACTAAATATGAAGAAATGTAAAAACATGCGAATTTCAAGAAGGAACTTCAAAAGTTAAGTTACTCCTTGGGTGGACAACCGTTGCACAGTGGCGCCATTTGAGTTTTTCCGTTGTATGAGAAAGCGAGAGAGAGAGAAAAGGAAACGCAACAAACACTAACATTTTCGGTGGCACATTGACAACATCAAAATAGAATAAACTTTACCGCAAGCGTCTATCCACACTTAGAGACATTCTACAGAGTGCTCTCACTATGCTATCTAGCTGTCTGCGGTCTGGGGGTAAATTCGACCAAAACGTAGCTTGTTATTTTCACGAGGAAGTATAAGATACCTACCTTCGACCCTATTTCTCTTTACGGTGCTGATATCGCCTTCTCTGATGAAGCCATGTATCTTGGCGTATTTATCAGACAGAGGTACTGGCAATAAAGGAAATTGCTGACTGGTTGGGTCGGAATATTCTGTCTACAACCGCAGTCAACATCTACTCTGATAGTCAGGCCGCGGTAAAATCCTTGGAATCAATGTTCCTGAAAACAAGAACCACCCTTAGCTGCCGCACGTCTTTAAATGAGATGGCCAAGCAGTTCGATATCAGACTCATAAGGGTCCCAGGGTACAGGAATATACCGGGAAACTGTAAAGCTGACGAGTTGGCAAGACAGGACGCTACCTTACGGGTTCCAGCGGACTTGGAATGTGTTGGTATACCCCTGGAATCTTGCAAGCTGGAACTTCGGCTTCACACCGCCGGCATAACCGACAACAGATGGGCTAATGGATCAACGTGCAGGATCACGAGACAGATCTGGCCGGCTCTAAATCATAAGCGCACTAGCGCGCTTCTATCACTCACCCGTGGGGAGATTTCAACAGTAGTTGCTATCACTGGGCACTGCCTCATAGGGGGACACGCTGAACGCCTCAGGGTCTCGTCAAATGACTTCTGTCGTAGCTGCATGGATGTGGAGGAGGTGGAGAGCATAGAACACTTCCTTTGCTATTGCCCGGCACTCTCCAGAACGAGACTTCGAACATTGGGATCGCCGTTTCTTCACGATCTCTCTGATCTCTCAAATGTGGACATTTCACATATCAAGGGCTTCATCAGGAGCTCAAACTGGTTCTACGGTGGGGATTGAGGGGAACACCTCGTCCCGGTATCAGAATGGATCCCAGAGTCTAAGTGTGCTTTTCCTTTGGTTTAGCAGCCACTTTCAACATAGCCTAATCTGACCTAACCGCAAGCGTCGCACTGTGGTCGAAATGCACAATCTAACGGCACTTAATTCCCAAATGTATAAAAACAAAGCCTAATGCTTATTTTAGACTGTGAAATGTGTAAAGAATGAAATTTTCAACAATTTTTATTGATTTCAATGTTTTAAAATGTTTTAAATATCTATAATATTAATAGGCTAGGCTATTTCTTGTGACCGATGTTTTGTTCTATCGTTTTATCCCGATTTTGACCAAACGTATATAATTTGAAAGGTATTTCTTTTTAGCCGTTTTGCAGATTTAGAGATTTTAAATTTTTTCCTTTATTTTGAGTAAATTGCATTTAAAATTATACAATGCTATGTGTGTGTTGATTAAATTTGTTAATGTATTTGTAATAAAAATGAGTTTGTTTTTTGTGTTGATTTGTGAATTGGCTATAATTGATTAGCATACCATATTTAATAAAAAAATAAAATTTCCTAGAATTTGCACTCGAATTTCGAGGGCTGGAAGCTGCTAGTAAAGAGTAAATAATTGAGGAAAATTTACATATTCCTAATCAGAATCGGAGGTATCAGAACCAACAGCATGTTCTTGGCTCTGAAAGCAAACTTTGTATATCACTACATAGTTTGAGGTTGTTCCGGGAGTAGCTAGAAGGTCGTTGGGAGAGCGATGATATGAGAGGATTAGAAGAGAACAGAAGTGAGTGCATTAAATCCTCCATTGTGTTTTCCTGGAGTTCTTGCGTGTATGTTGTCTGAAATTCCTTAAATGCTTATTTCGTGATTAATGTGCTTCTTCCGACATCAGCTCATTGGAAGAGACGCATTATTTATGATTTCAGCATCGTGAAGTAATATTTTGTGCACGAAGATAGCAAGATTTCCGCCGTTTGCCACCAATATATTTTGAAAGCAGGTGTAAAATAATATTAAATCTCTTGTGTATTTCCTCATTGACTCCAGTTAAAAGTGCAGCCAATTTTGGTTGTTGAAAATATCTTCTAACAGTATTTCCGTTATTGGTATTGCCTGACCCAGGCTTAGGAATATCAACTAATAAAAACATTTCTTTTCTTAACTTTTCTTGTATATTCAATTTAGTTTGCTGTACAAGAGATTAATCACTGCCAAGAATTTGCCACTTTTTAATTGCTAATCTGTTAGCAATATGCAAAATGCAGTAAAAACATCTTATGCAAGCGTGTAGTGTTGATAAGCCATACTGATACATATTTGTATTAAGTGGTAAATTTTTAATAGCTTTCAAGTCATTCATAATTGTTGGTGTGGCTCCACAAATACCAGATGTTTGTGACAAGGATTCTGCAATCACACTAAAAATTTTGCCATCAGTACTAACCGAGGCAGAAGTTTCTGTCTCGTAAATCAGTTTAATTCGTCCGAGAATTCTCCCATAAAATAACGCTTCCCATTTTCAATTGTAATGGAACAATGCACACAGCAAATAAGTATTCATCGATACAGTTCGATACAGGGTCACTAAAGCTTTGCCGGTAAGTTGAATGTTCACTACTGCCATCACACCCCCATTTGTATATCGCAGTATCATTGATATTGACGAAAACTTCCTTCTGCGGCTGAACGATGATCAACCAATCTCTATAGGGATACTTCAGCAGACGTATCGGTAATTTCGAGTCTATCGGTATAACACTTATTTTTTGCTAACAACAACGCATCATATGTTTGATGTATGTATGTTTTCATTTCTTATTTTTCCACCAAATAGCATTAATTTGTACTAGCAGATTCCAGCGCTCGAAATTCGAATGCAATTTCTAGGCAGCTTTATTTTTCAACTTATCCAATTCACAAGCCAACACTTTTATGGTTTATGTATAATTTTATGTATGTGTTAGTAGCAACTTTAAATGCAAATTATTCAAAATAAAGGAAAAAATTTAAAAATCTGTAAATCTGCAAAACGTCTAAAAAGAAATGCCTTTCAAATAATATATGTTTGGTCAAAATCGGGATAAACCGGTAGAACAAAACATCGGTCACAAGAAATCGCCTCGCCTATTAATATTATAGATGAGTGGTTTGTAAAATCACCATCCACCTAAAGAGCTAAAGCTTCATCAGGGCTATTTGCAATAGCGTTATTGGCATCAGAATCAATAGTTTCTTTAATTTTTGGTGCGACCACGGAATCAGATCATACCATGGATACCACTTCCAATGCATTTCGTTTTCCTGATTTGTAGAAACTAATGCGAGTCGCCACTACAAGTTCATCGCAAGAAGTTTTATTTACAAGCTGTGCAACTTTTTTCGCTTGGGTTTTTATGGTACATTCTGTGAATTCCTTTTCAGGTCGTCCAAGATTATTACTATATGTCGATTCAACTAACAGAATTTCACTGTCCAACCAATCTTTATTGCTTTCTTCGAAATTCGGTAACGTTCTTTTGCACTTCTTCCACTATTCCACGTTTTTGGAAATGACAAAGTATACCAAAAGAAACCGTAAAGCACGGAGGGTACTCAGTAATGGTGTGGGGATGGTGTACCTCGTCCGGGGTTGGTCCCGTAGTTAAAATCTATGGGAAAATGACTGGAGAAATGTACAAAGATATCCTGCAGAACAATCTGGACAATGTTTATGCTGATGATTTACCACTAGCAGGGATATTTTGCAGGATACCGACCCGATGCATAGCATATACAGGTTTTTAAGTTTCGTTTTAAAGATTTTTATGTTTTAAAATTAACTAGCAGATTCCAGCGCTCGAAATTCGAGTGCAATTTCTAGGCAACACTATTTTTCAACTTAGCCAATTTACAAACTAGCACTTTTATGGTTTATTATTATTGTGAATGAAGACAACAAACTCATTAACAAACACATTAACAAATTTAATAAAACACACATAGCATATGCATAATTTTATGTATGTGTTAGTAACAATTTTAAATGCAATTTACTCAAAATTTTATGTATGTGTTAGTAACAATTTTAAATGCAATTTACTCAAAATAAAGCAAAAATTTAAAAATCTGTAAATTTGCAAAACGGCTAAAAAGATAAACCTTTCAAATAATATACGTTTGGTCAAAATCAACATAAAACGGTAGAACAAAACAACGGTCACAAGAAATCGCCTAGCCTATTTTATAGATATCCATAAACAAAATTAAGATTTTTCGATTTAATTTTTTTTTTTCAAACCGCTTCAAAATAATTATCACAATTCATAACAGAATGCATATCTGAACTATAATTATTGGATTATAACTCTTTTCGTGACTTCACATGCCGTTGAGCTGAAAAAATTGAATCGGAAGATGTTGCAAACATGTTGAAGAGATTTTCATTTTGGCTCACCTTTGATGCTTTGAACGTGTTCGAGCATCTATATTTTTTATGTTGAAGGACTCCTGAGCTTTTTCGGAAAGCTTTCCAATTGGCAAAGACTGACATTCAATTATATCTTAGCTAGCGCCAATATTTTATGGACTGTCAGGGTTAATTTCTTCAGTGGATACATTTCCGCCAAAAGTGATGCAGTTTTCGAAGAACATTCTCCATATTTTGTAGAATTAACCTTTTCTTTGCAGCCTAAAACATTCAAGATCTTTCCCAATCATTTAATGATTTCATTGTTAATTCCAGTGATTCGAGGTCAGGTGGAACTCGCAACTACAATCAAGATATTTTACTTCTCTAATTTTCAGCTCTGCGGCTTAATCTTGTCAATTTGTTCTTGAATGTCCAACACCGTGGTCCTTATTAGTTCTGGCGATTCCCTTGCAAACTGAAACATTATTGGGCGGCAATAATGGTCTGATAACGGCCGCTGATTTTTCCAGTGTACGGAAACATCAGATTTATGCCGCAAAGAAACAACAGATGCCATAAACATATTCTGATATTGTAGCATCATTGGAAGATATCCTTTGCTTATAAATGTTTTGTCCGGATGATCCATCGCAACGCAATTTACTGATTAATGTCAGCTTCTCAGGAAGATTTTGCAACTCATTTTGAGGAAGACTCTCCAACAGCCGTGTTACTGTATGATCAATAAGACCCTGCACATTGACTTCCAGATAAGGCCATGTTTTTAGTGTCAAAAATAATTTTCCACAATAGATACAAAGCACTTGTCACGCCAACTTTCTATTTCCTGATAGGTACCGTTTAGATTAAGAGTTTATGAAAGTGCTATACTCCCATGTCTAAAAGTGTTCCTGTTACCAGTAAACACATGAGATTTAGATCGAATTTCGCAATGCAGATATTATGCAAATGTTCAAATAAGTTGTGTGTCTACTAGACTGGTCGCAAAAAATTTATTTATTTAATTGATATATATGCACTGTCTGAAATATAAATGCGCTCTCCATTTTATGATCGATCCAACGGTGCCTTCTGGTGCCTAGTGGGGCCCAAAGTACCCGAAGTGTGTTTATATTGGGAAAATATTACTTTTTTTTCAGATTTTACGAAAATTTCGATCTACACTTCAACTTTGAGAAAGAAAGTTAAAAAAAGTGCTCTCAAATTTCATGACATAGTGTTTTTTTTTCGCACAAAAGTGGCCTGGGGCATTTGCTATTTCTTGGCGAGATTTCATTCGATTTTGTAGTTATATAGCTTCTTGAAGAGACAACTTGTCGAAAAAATTCAACTGTAGAACGAAATTTTCGTAAAATATGAAAAAAGTCATATTTTCCCCATATAACCACACTCCTTGTATTTTAGGCCCACTAGGCACCGTCGGATCAAGCTAAAAAATGAACCTCATGTTCTAGACAACGCATATATTACACAAAAAATCCCATACAAGCTCCGACCAGTCTAGTGTCTACCTGTGCCGACCATAAGTCGATATTGTAACAATATTATTGTTCTGTGATTGGATGATTGACGATATTTCGATTTTAAGTGCGTACCTGCTAATCTAAAATAATAGTTTATTTGTGCATCTTGTATCTGTACCTGAATTTGCCAGGGATACACGCCATTCAATTTGGGAAACAAAGTCTTTTTTTTTTTTTACTTTTTTACCTTTAGCAGTCGAAGGAGCAACTAGACTTCGTTGAATTAGGTATGGGAATAATTAAAGAACATATTTTGACCGATGGGGCCTATTTCACACTGTGTTGAGGGCGTTAGCAAGTAAAATTCCCGCATTTGGGGAACGATTAATCTACACAAGATCCAGGAAATACCACTGCATGACCAAAAAGTTACTGTGTGCGGCAAAACGATCATTGGGCCATTATTCTTCAGAGAAGGCAAACTATCTGCCCGTTTACCGGTTTCGACAAGACGGTACACATGTCACACTGTAATTTAAAAAATCAGTTCCTGAAACAAAAATTCCTTGGACGTGTGAAGTCAAAAAAAAAGCGACATTACCCGGCCACCCAGATCTCCAGGTCTGAGCACTCCGGACTTCTTTTCGTTGGGTTATTTGAAATGGGAAATGTACGCCAACCATCCTAATGATGGCTATACAGCCCGAGACGATCGAAAAAGTTATGGGAAGGACACATTTTGTTGTGACCAATAGAGGCGGATATTTGATTGATGTTGTATTCAAAATGTAGTCCAAATGAATTGAGAAGGGCTAAGCTCAATAAAAATAGCACACATATGGAAATCGTTGTTTTTCAAGTTATATAATATCCAGTAGAGGTGACGGCAATAAAGGAAGTCGCTGATTCGCTGGGACGAAATGCTCTGTTAGTCAGGCGAAGGAATCAATGTTCCTGTAAACAAGAACCGCCTTCAATTGCCGCACGTTATTTAATTAGATGGGCAAGCAATTCGATATGCGGTTATATGGGTCCTAGGGTACCAGTACACTCAGAGAAATTGCAAAGCCAATGAGCTGGCAAGGCGGAGAACTACTTTACAGCTTCCAGCGGAAAGATGGGTAAATGGATTAACATGAGGAATTTCGAAACATATCTGATCATGTTTGAACGAAAAAGACACAAATGTGATGTTGTCACTCTCCAACGGCGTTATTTAACCGGCAGTAGGCAGATACGCTGAACGCCTTAAAGTCTCGATTTCTTTGGTAAATGTATGGAAAAAGAGAAAAAGGAGAGCATTGCTATTAAGATTTAAGTTCTTTTGCCTGCTCTCTCGGATACCAAAATATATAACAATGGACCCTGGCAACATGTTCAGCCATTTCTTACCTAACCTAAACGCATGTCATGGGATTCATCCCCACTAATAAAAATAAAAACCTTACTACATTGTGTATGTTTGCAATTCAAATGGAAAAGTTCGAGTTCAAGTTACAATAAAACATTATTGCTGCATGTGTTTGCCGACTACTTTATAAACACACAAGTTTAAAACACAACAACATCTAGTAAAAACAAATAAATAAAAAAAAAGGTTAAAAACATTTCATTTCATATGCCCTCCTAAAATACCACTCTAGTGGAAAATATAGACACATTTTACAACTTCGATAAAAAGAAAAAAAAAAAAAAACACCAAGCAACAACATAACCACCAAAAATAACTACTAAATCAACACCTTCACAAGGAAAATAAAAAGACAAAACAAAACAAAATAAAATTATAATTTCAAAAAAGACAAAAAAAAAAATTCCTGGTAGATTGCAGAAGACAACAAAAATAATAAAAATTATTTCCTATTTCAAAAAATTTTGATAAAACCAAAAAAACAGAAACAAAAAAAAATAAATAAAATATAAAAAATTATGAAATCAAATGGTAGCGATAGAAATGCGAATAATAAATTTGCAGTTAAAATGTCAATAAAAATAATATATTGACAATTTAATTTAAAAAAAAAGTCACGCCTAAGATCGCTAAGCAAAATTAAATAGCTAAATAATGAATAATTCAGTAAATCATTGCTAAATAACAACGTTGAACTCATTTTTTTTTTTCTGAAGATGTCGCAGTGGTTTTATGATCTGCAAATAATACCAGTCTGGTTTTTGTCTTAGGGTCAGACTAACTCTCACCTTCAATAATTTGAACATAATAATAAATGGCTATGATGTGTAACGCATTATGGCGCCGGGATTTTTTAGGGTATTGACATAAACTTTGTTGATTGTATTTATTAAATTAAAATGCAAAAACAACACATAAGTATTAACAAATTCAATGAGTTTGCTAAAATGACAACATTCCGTAAGATTAAAGAAGAATAACAACAATAAAAAAGACATGTTTAACCCTTAAATACTTAAACAAAAAGACAAAAGATTGCGAGAAAGTAAAATCTTCGTCTGAAATACACAAATTTGAGAGGGAAAACCAGTTGTTTTTGGCGTTGCGAAATAATTTGTAAGAAAAAAAATTTTTTATTAAAAATTTTTTATTAAAAAAAATTTTTTTTAAGAAATAAAAAAGAGGGAAAACTAGTTGTTTTTGGCGTTGCGAAATAATTTGGAAGAAAAAAAATTTTTTATTAAAAAAAATTTTTTAAAAAAAATTTTTTATTAAAAAAAATTTTTTTTAAGAAATAAAAAAGAAAAAAAAATTTCTTTTAAGAAATAAAAAAAAAAAAAAAATTTTTAACGAAAAATTTTTTAACGAAAAAATTTTTTAAAGAAAAAATAATTTCTTTCAAGTGAAAAAAAAATTCATATACAACTAGAGGACCCCTGCTGCTCCGCAGCAATATATTATATTATATTAATTTTTACAATATAATACCAAAATTTGCCAGGAGAAGTTAACGTACAGTAATGCCAAAATATGCCAAGAGAAGTTAACGTACAGTAAAAGTAAAGTTGATTGTCCACGCATAACTTTCCGCAAACCCAACGAATTTGCCAAGAGAAGTTAACGTACAGTAATGCCAAAATATGCCAAGAGAAGTTAACGTACAGTAAAAGTAAAGTTGATTGTCCACGCATAACTTTCCGCAAACCCAACGAATTTGCCAAGAGAAGTTAACGTACAGTAATGCCAAAATATGCCAAGAGAAGTTAACGTACAGTGTAAAAGTAAAGTTGATTCTCCACGCATAACTTTCCGCAAACCCAACGAATTTAAGCAGTTAATAGCTCAAAAGAAGGAGCTTGATCCACTGAGTGTTCTTAGACCTATGTCAACAGCCTACTTTAATTAGAACTAACTAGAGTTTTGTGAGAAGAAAAATAATGAAAAAACTCTTGAATGCAAAGCTTATTCATAAATTCTTTTAATATATGTATAAGAAGATTTGAGGTAAATAAAATGTTCACCACTCCAGCATCTTGTTGTCAAGTATTTTTAACAGATGCTGGAGTAGTGAACATTTTATTTATCTCAAATTGTATATTTTTTTTTCACTTGAAACAAATTATTTTTTCTTTAAAAAATTTTTTCGTTAAAAAAATTTTTTTTTTAGTTTTTTTTTAATTTTTTTCTTTAAATATTTTTTTCTTTAAAAATTTTTTTTCTTTTTTCTTTCTTTAAAAAAAAATTGACAATTCAAATATTTTTGACCAAAAATTTTTTTTCTTTAAAATTTTTCTTTTCTTTTTTTTTTTTCTTTAAAAAAAGTTTTGACAATTCAAATATTTTTGACCAGACGCCTGAATGCATGTGATCGTATTCCAATAAGTATACTCTTCATAACGAGCCATGACAGCAAAAATAGCTTAAGTGACATTATAACGAATGCCGTTATAAATACAATATAAAACAAATATAATTTGAAAAAAAATTTCTCCTTCAAAATTTTGATTGTGGAACTTAAGTTACTTTTTAAAAAATTTGCAATTTTATAAAACAAAAGTACTTTTTAAGAAAATAAAATTTTTTAGGAAAAGGTACTTAAGGTACTTTAAGATTAAGTTTTTTAAAAGGTACTTTTTTAATAAGAAGAACTTTTTTTTTACGAAAATTTACTTTTTTAGAAAAGGAAATTTGTTAATAAAAGATACTTTTTTAAGAAAAAGTACTTTCTTGCGACAAGATGCTTTATTACGGAAAATAACTTTTCTTACGAAAATGTACTTTTTTAAGCAAGGATACTTTTCCAGAAAAGACACTTTTTTTGTGAAAAGGAACTTTTTTAAGATAATATATTTTTTTTTTGGAAAGACCCTTGTTAAGAAACTACACCTTTTAGGAAAATGTCCCTCTTAAGAAAAATTACTTTGTTAAGGAAAGGTACTTTTATAAGTTACTTTCCTAAGAAAAGGTTAATTTTTAAGAAAATATTTTTTTTTTAGGAAAATTTACTTTTTTTTAATAAAAAGGTACTTTTAAAGAAAATGTACTTTATTAAGAAAATGTATATTTTTAAGAAAAGCAAATTTTTTAAGAAAATTTCCTTTTTTAAGAAAATTTAATCTTTTCAGAAAGGCTAATTTTTATACCCTCCACACCACTGTGCAGGTCTGTCATCCTATTTGAAACGCATGGAAAAACACATCTACGATCCCATATTTTTGATCCTTATAACAACTCGAGCTGATATAGTGATGTCAGTCTGTCCGTCTGTCTGTTGAAATCACGCTCATTCAAAAAATAAACCATTTATCTGGGTAAAGTTGTAATAATATAGTTTGTAATTATTTCGAAGAGGTTGGTATTGAAAATGGGGTAAATCGGGCATCATTGTGCCGAGATATGTCCAAAAAGAGGAAGACACCTATAAAAAATAAAAAAATTCAGTGTGTTTTTCGTAATACATAATTTAGTATTAAGTTTAGTTGTTTTATAAAATATTTTGTTTATATTTATTATAAATAGTGCAATAAGTGCATACATTAACGTAAACGTAACGTAACGTAACAAAGATTCGGCACAGTCGAATTTAACACTCTTGCTTATATAAGAAAAGTAATTTTTTTAAGAAAAGCTACTTTTTTAAGAAAATTTACCCTTAAGAAAATGTACTTCTCAACAAATGGTGCTTTTAAAGAAAATGTACTTTTTTAAAGTAGGTACTTGTTAAGGAAAGGTACTTTAATAAGTAAAGGAAATTTCTAAGAAAACCTACTTTTTTAATAAAATGTCCTTTTTTAATAAAAGGTATAATTGTAAGTAAATGTACTTTTTTTAGAAAAGGTTATTTTGTAAAAAAATTACCTTTTTTATAAAAAGGTACTTTTTTAAGAAAATAAATAAAAAAAAAATACTTTTTTAAAATGTACCTTTTTCATAAAATGTACTGTTTTAAGAAAAGGTGATTTTTTAAGAAAAATTTACTTATTGATAAAAGTCTGTTTTTAAGAAAAAGTACTTTTTTAATAAAATGGTAATTTTTAAGAATACGTAGTAAAAAAAATACTTTCTTAAGAAAACGTATTTTTTCAGAAACGGTAGATATTTTGAAAATGTACATTTTAAAGGAAAGGTTAATTTTTAAGAAAATTTACTTTTTTAAGAAAAGGGACTTTTTAAGAAAAGGTAAATTTTTAAGAAAATATGCTTCTTTTTTAAGAAAATGTACGTTTTAAGAGAAGGTACTTATTAAAGCCAGGTACTTTAATAAGAAAATGTGTTTTTTAAGTATAGGTGCTTTTATTAGATATAGTACTTTTTTTAAGAGGCACTTTTTTATGAAAATGTACTTTTATAAGAAAAGATACTATTTCAAGAAGAGGTAATTCTTAAGAAACGGTATTTTTGAAGAAAATATAAGTTTTTAAGAAACGGCTCTTCCTTAAGAAATGGTCCTTTTTTAAGAAACGGTACCTTTTTTCCAGAAAGGATACTTTTTTAAGAAAATGTACTTCTATAGGAATATATAGTGTTTTAAGAAAATTTACTTTTTAAGATAAGACACTGAAGAAAATGACTTCTTTAAGAAAACGTGCTTTTTTAGGAAGAGGTACCTTTTTGAAGAAAATGTACTTTTTTAACATAAACACTTTTTTGAGAAAGGCCCGTTTTAAGAAAATTAACTTTTTTAGGTAATATTTTTGTACGAAAAGCTTTGTAGGTATGCATGCTAAATTTATGCCTTGTTAGATTACACTGGTCTACAAATTAAGAAAAAAAAATTGACTGCAGAAACGAAGCATGTTGTTTAACTAATCTAAGTGCGCTGAATTCGAATCTGGCATTGGGCTATCACGTCTTGATCATTTTTTATAGCATGCTGGCAATACTGTAAAACAGTCAATACTGACACTAAAATTTCACAATTACTAATTTGACAGAGGCCCACATTCATTCTAAATCTTCATAATAGTAGCGTTTAAGCATGTCAGGGAGATCGTGTGTTACTGATTCAAGCTATTTTTGCTTTGAGTGTTGTGAATATTTAGTTGGAAAAACAGAATCATTAAAATATGCATATTTACATTATTTTGGTTTTGCTGTCAGAAACTTGGAAAAACCGTGGATACCGCAATGTTTTGCAATAGTTGCAGAACTGTTTTATACAAGTGGTCATATGGCAAGAAGATCTATTTCGATTTTTCAATTCCACTACTTTGGAGAGAGTCAAGTAACCACAAAACCGAATGTTATTTCTGTTTAACAAAAGTTGCTAGATTCAATAAGAAAAATCGAAAAAATATTACTTACGCGAATGTCCCATCGGTTTCCAAACCAGTTCAACGTCTACCAAATGAACCATTACCAGTCATTCCCGGTGCAATGTGTCCGAAACATCTTTCACCTGAACTGGTAGCTTGTATGAGGCTGATGATGAACGCCATTTAGTGACTCAAGCTGAGCTGAATGATCTAATTCGGGATTTACATTTAACGAAGCAAGATGGAGAATTACAGGCTTCACGCATGCAGCGGTGGAAACATCTTGCAGTTGAGACAAAAGTAACAATCTATAGAGATAGAAGCTTGGAATTGGCTGCATTTTTTGAAAAGAAACACTCTATTCTATACTACACTGATGTTGATGGTTTATTTCAAAAAATGAACCAGCCATGTGACAAAACTGAATTTAGATTATTTATTGAGGGCTCTAAGTACAGTTTATAGGCTCTTCTTTTGCATAATGGGAATGAAAAACCATCCATACCAATTGCTTATGCCATTAATACAAAGGAAAATTACGAATCAATGACTGAAATTTTGACATTACTCAAATACAACGATCACAAATGGAAGATGTGTGGTGAACTTAAGGTGTGTGATTTAAGTTTCTTTGTATATATGGTATAGACTATCGTAAATAACTGTAAATAATCTGTTTCAGATCGTTGGTTTGTTGACTGGTATACAAGGAGGTTTTACAAAATATTGTTGTTTCCTTTGTCTATGGGATAGTCGCCTTACATGTTATCATTACGTCAGAACAGAGTGGCCAAAAAGAAGTGAGTATTCACCAGGAAAACAAAACATTTCAAACAAACCATTAATTGATACAAAAGACGTTCTTCTTCCGCAGCTGCGCATAAAATTGGGCCTTTTTAAGAACTTTGTTAAGGTTTCGTATCAAGGTTCAGAAAATACACACATGAAACACACAATGTTCTGTTCAAAAGCAGCCAACACATATCTTTATTTTCATATCAATTATGTTTGTTTTTAAATTTTCTTCGGTGCCCAACACAACCATGACTGTGTTCGTTTTAATATTTCGTTATTTACACGAACATTTTTGTATCACGTACTTTTTGTTTCAATCACACATAAAGCATACATTTTTGAGTGTTGCTTTATTTGAAGTTCATGTTCTGGTACTGAAAAAAAAAACAGAACATGTACAATAAACAGTTTCGAGTTCAGTTATATTTTAAACACGACTTTAAACTTTAAACACGACTTAAAATATAACTGAACTCGAACCTGTTTATTGTACATGTTCTGTTTTTTCTTACTACACGAGCCACAACACGACTTAAAATATAACTGAACTCGAAACTGTTTATTGTACATGTTCTGTTTTTTTTTTCATACACGTACCAGAACATGAACTTCAAATAAAGCAACACTCAAAAATGTGTGCTTTATGTGTGATTGAAACAAAAAGTACGTGATACAAAAATGTTCGTGTAAATAACGACCAGTCATGGTTGTGTTGGGCACCGAAGAAAATTTAAAAACAAACATAATTGATATGAAAATAAAAATATGTGTGTGTTGGTCTAAGTTATGTTTGTTTACATATATGTACGAGTTTTTTATTCAGTGTGTGTTTTTTTCTGAACTCTGTTTCGTATAAAGATGGTGCAGCATTTAAATATTTGTTAGCGGTTTTTCCTAAAATTTCACATGCTAAAATCAAAGAAGGCATATTTATTGGCCCTCAGAACCGGAAGCTATTGAATGATGACAATTTTTCACAATGTTTATTGGAGAAAGAATATGCCTGGAAATCTTTCAAGAGCATCGTGGACAGTTTTCTTGGAAACAGTAAGAGTGAAAACTACAGACAAATTGTTGCTGAATTATTGAAAAATTAACACGAATCAAGGATTTTGGGACAGAAGCATGCTGGGAGACTATTGCTGGACTCTTATGCGTGAAACCGGACCAGCAAAATACAATCAATGTTCAAATAACGCCATTCACTTTTGAGAATTCATTGATTTTTAAATAAACTAACGATTTTCTATGTAAAAAACGAATACAAACATTATTTTTGTATCTCGAAAACCTGACGTGAAAGATAAAAACCAATTACAGATTCGAATTCAGCCCACCAAATTACCGTATATAGTTGTTACGATATACGTAGATATTTTGTTACTCCAGTCCAAAACCTTGTTGGCTAGTGTTATTAGAATGCTTCTGTGTGTTCAACAAATATTTATAATGAAATTTAATGAATTTTATTGAAAAAGTGGCAGAAATTGATTAGCATACTTTTAGCCTCTTATAAAAGTATTTATCAAATGGAAAAACAAAATTTTCCTAGAATTTCGGGGGCTGGACTCTGCTAGTTATTGTATTAATGAAACAAACAAAAAAAAAAAAAACTATAAACACATGGTGACTTTGAAAAAAAAATTAAACGAGCAGCAGCAGTCCAAGTGTCGTCTTTTAAAGTAGACTTAAAGCAAACATTCAAAATAGTCTTTTGCCAGGCATAGATAGAGAAATTTGACCGTTCTTAAGATTTAACAAAAAAGGTGTGCGGCCCTATTCACCGCGGCATAGCCACCGAAACAAGTGTCCGCAGAAGTATTATTGAGATTTGAGAGCATCAATGAAGCCAAAAAAAAAATAGTTTTTTACGCGATATAAAAATTTTTTGTTTTTTAAACAAGACTTTTTATTACGAGTTTGAATTGAGCAATTGTAGAAATTTTTCCGAACCACATTCAGAAAAGCTTGCATATATAGTATTACTTTTGTTGATGATAGAGGAAAAGTGTTGAAAAGGAGTTTTAATTAATTTTATTTTTCTTTTCTATACCCTCCACCCCCCTGTGCAGAGGGTATATATATACGACAGTTTGTTCACAAATGTACTATTTGACGTCTTCTATTTCTTTACAACATACAACTTTAGTACACCTTTAGTAAAGATATTAATTATATTTGTCTTACAGAATTTATGACGCGGGACTTGGTTCCTATCCAAGCTCTCATCGAGATCGAAGGCAGCCAAAAGATGATAGTGATAGCATCAGCATACTTTCCGGGCGAGGAAGCTTCACCACCGCCGGCAGAGGTACGGCAGCTGGTGGACTTCTTTACAGAGCAAAACCTACAGCTTATACTGGGATGCGATGCTAACGCACACAACACAGCATGGGGCAGCACTGATACAAATTATCGAGGTGAGTACTTATTAGAATACCTAGTAGCATCTAACCTAGAAATACTAAATGAGGGTAATAGACCTACATTCGTCACAAGAGTTAGAGAGGAGGTCCTAGACATCACAGTAGCTAGTCCAAGCTTAGCTAAGATTGCAAGAAATTGGAGAGTATCAGATGAAGTTTCATTATCCGATCATAGAATAATTGAATTTTCGCTAGAGGGCCTAAATACTGAGGCATCTTCCTATAGAAATTCTAGGAAAACGAATTGGGAGAAGTACAATGAAATCCTACACCACAACCTACAAGGCATAACATCGAGCAAACGCATACGAAATAAGTACGAGCTCGAGGACAGTGTGACCCAACTAAATGGGGTCTACTGGATGCCTACCATTCTAGCTGCCCCGAGAAACCGAGGGGCAAGGAGAAGGACGCGGTTTGGTGGAACAATAATATCTCTACACTCAGAACCGAAGTTCGCAGGCTCTGCAATGGGGCAAAGCGTAACGGGCAGTAGGAGCATTATAGAACCAAACTGACTGAGTATAATAAAGAAATTAGGAAAGCTAAACGCACTAGCTTTAGGAAGTTCTGTGAAAACATAGAATCGCTTCCAGAAACAGCAAGGCTATACAAAGCCTTTGCGAAATGTGGGCCAGAAATGACGATGTCACTTAAGAAAGAAGACGGTAGTTACTCTAAGAACGGCCGAGACAGGGCGGAGCTGTTATTAAATACACACTTTCCAGGAAGTGTGGCAGACGACAACGAGCGGTCGAGTAACGGACCAAGAAACCCTAATCGGACAAGCAGGCAAATAGCAGCAGAAATTTGCTCTAGGGAAAGACTAGAATGGGCTTTAGGTACCTTTCAACCCTTTAAATCACCTGGAACGGACGGTATTTTTCCGGCCCTCTTACAAAAGGGCTCGAAGGAACTACTACCATTCATGTTAAATATCGGGCGTAGCAGCTTGGCCTTGGGGTATATACCAAGGGCATGGAGGAAGGCAAGAGTGGTGTTCATACCCAAAGTGGAGAAAAAGGACACCGCTCATCCAAAATCCTTCAGACCGATAAGCCTAACATCTTTTATGCTGAAAACACTTGAAAAAGCTGTAGACAACTATCTAAGATGTGGGATATTACAGCAGATGCCTTTGCATCCAAACCAACATGCGTATAGAGCGGGCAGATCAACAGAGACCGCTCTCACTAGCCTGGTAAGAACTATTCAGAAATCAATAGATGAAAAGGAAATAGCCGTTTGTGCCTTCCTAGATATAGAAGGAGCCTTTGATAACACTTCACACGAAGTAATAGAAAGGGCATTAAACCAAAGAGGGGTAGACCCAGTGACATCAAAATGGATGGTAGAAGTGAGAGATCAGTAGAAACAACAGCAGAGGGGGAGACCATATCTGTCAACACAACCAGAGGATGTCCACAGGGAGGAGTTCTGTCGCCCTAAATGTGGAGTCTGGTTGTTGACGAATTACTAATGAAACTGTCGGAAGCAGGAATAGAATGCCAGGGCTACGCGGACGACATAGTCTTAATAGCAAAAGGCAAGTTCGAGGAAACCCTATGTGATATTGTACAAAGAGGGTTGAGGATTATATGTCAATGGTGCAGGGCAACAGGATTGAACATCAATCCAACGAAGACCACTATTGTACCATTTACCAGGAAAAGGAAACTTCCGAGATGGAGGGCAATTCAAATTTTGGGAGAAGTCATTGAACCAAAAGCAGAAGTTAAGTATCTGGGGATAGTACTGGACAACAAGTTAACATGGAAGGCACATGTCGACCAAATCACTGAAAAAGCCAAGCGAGCTACAATGATTTGTAGAAGGGTAGCGGGTAAAAACTGGGGATGTAAACCCAGCATTTTACACTGGCTGTACTCGATGATGGTCCGCCCAATAGTAACTTATGGAGCTATAGCGTGGGCCAAAAGAACGGATCTGAAGTCGACTCAAATGCAGCTAGATAAGATTCAAAGATTAGCGTGCATTGGGATAACAGGTGCAATGAGGACGTGCCCACGGCATCACTTGAAGCACTATTGGAACTAAGCCCACTACATATAGTGGTGCAGAAGAAAGCTTTGGCAACGGCAATCAGAATAAAGGGAGAGAAACCTAAACCAGGCTTTATGAAGGGCAATGGAACCGGATAAACCAAGTTAATGATTACTCCCTCCTAGATTGCCCCATGGACAGGGCTGAGAAGAAGTATGATTTCAGGAAATACTTTACTACGGAACTTAGCAATAAGAGAGAATGGAGCGGTTTAAGTACAGCATATTCTCTAAGAGAAGATACAATCAAATGGTACACAGATGGGTCAAAAACCGAAAGTGGAACAGGGGCGGGAGTCTTCGGGCCTAGAACCAAATACTTCGAGCCAATGGGAATACATACGAGCATTTTCCAAGCAGAGATTTACGCCATCGATAGATGTGCACAAATCAACTTGAACAGGAAGTACAAAAGAAGGAACATAACCATACTATCAGACAGTCAAGCTGCTATTCGAGCACTAGGCTCATATGAAGTAGACTCTAAGCTAGTATGGGACTGTCTGCAGAAGCTAAATGAGCTAGGTAAACACAACAAGGTTAGCCTTTGTTGGGTCCCGGGACACGTTGAGATTCAGGGCAATGAGCAAGCTGATGAACTAGCCAGAAGGGGAGCTTCCACAAAATTAATAGGGCCGGAACCATTTTGTGGAACAGGGAAAGGAGTATTGGAAGGAGTACTCAGGGAACATGAAAATTGTGTTAGAAGGGAATTTTTCTCGAGCCACTTGGGCTTAAGGCAATCCAAAATGTTGTTGGGTGGCTACAACAAGAAGAGATTTGGGTCGTGCATTGGATTATCAAAGAACGGTCTGAGAATACTAACCGGGATTTTAACTGGTCACTGCAGGCTCAGGGAACATATGAGCAGGTTGGGAATTGTAGCAAACCCTATGTGCAGATTCTGTGATGAGGAAGCCGAATCACCAGAGCACATACTTGGGAACTGTGGAGCGCTAATGCATAAAAGGAAACAGCATCTGGGTTCCTTCCAGATACTAGGTAGCGACATAAAATTACTAGAACCATCAAACATCCTTGGATTCCTGAGGGCTTCAGGGTTGGATAAGAGTTTATAGGGACAACCTATTAGCAGAGGGCAGTACAATAGATCACTTTGGGTGCAGTACTTCGAACACCTCTTTATACAATACAATACAATACAATTTAGTACACCTTATGAATTCCCTAACTACATTCGTTTCTTTATAATTTATTAATTTCTTAAACCTAAAAATTTCAGTTAATTAATTTTAAACGTTTGCCAAATAAAAAACAAACACTAATTAACGGCACAATAAAATTGTTTTATGAAATAAATAAAAAAATTTTCAAATGTGAAATTTTGAAGAATTTGTTGCCCATCATAAGTAACAAATAGACATAAAACAAGGTCGTCTGTTTACCAATTCAGCAAAAAATGTCGTAATAATGAATAAACATAAGCAACAGGCACCCATCATCATTTTAAATAAAACCCTAAAATGAATGCACTTGTACAACAAGAAATAGTAACATAAAGAAAGAAAAGCTCTCAAGACAAATGATGATTCGCCTGTCGGTCTGTCTCTCCGCCTGTCTGGCTTCTATTCATTTGTACATACAAAAGTGTAATAATACTTAATCACAGATCATTTAAATTTTTTTTTTCTTTTTTATAAAACAAAAAAAAGATTTCAAGTGTCCGAGACGAACTTAACATACTTTTTAAAAGTAAACACACCACCACACACATTATCGTCATAGTCATCTTCACAAATGTAATAAAAATTAAGTACTTAAAGCTGTATGGCCGGACACTATTTTTGTTGTAATGCCACAATTCACGCTTTAACACACAAATAGACAGTCATTTTGATGAAACACCCCACATGATTATATCGTGTTGATGTTTGTGCGTGACGGTTACAAAAATTTGTGTTATATTTTGTTGTTTTTTTTTTTTTTTTTTTCTTTTTGAAATGAACTGAAAAATTTAACGATGTGCAAATTTATGCACACTTCATTAGGAAAAACAAATAACTAAATGACACAGCTACTGTTTAATAACAGCAACTAAATAAATAGGAATTGATTTAAATCAATAAACGTAACAAATTGAATAAGTAATTAAAATGAATTCAAATAAACGGAAACAAACAAAAGACTTAAGAGACACGCACTAAAAACATAAAAATGTTGCAACAAATCACAACGAAAACATGTGACTTGTTTCATACTGAATGTTGCTGATATTTTTACAGCAACATGTTGCTCTCGTGGATGTGTTGCCAACATATTTGAAATGGTATCCGACATCCAGTTCTATAATGAAAAATGAACTTTTTAAAAAGTTATTTTTTAAAATAAGTAAGCTTTTTAAAAATATATATTTTTACTTTTTTCAAAAAGTACCTTTTTAAAACAAAAACCTTTCTTAAAAAGATAACCTTTTTCAAAATAATACCCTTCTAATAAGGTATCATTGTTATATAAAGTAAATTAAAAAAAAAAATAGTTTCTAAAAAGGTACATTTAAAAAAATAAGAGCCCTTTTGAAAAAACAACATTTTAATAAAAACATTTTTAAATAAAGTACGCTTTAAAAAATTCCTTTTTTCAAAAAAGTATCTTTTTCAAAAAAACATATATAAATAAATTTGAAAAAAATGATTTTGAAAAGGTACATGTAAATATATATCTTTAATAAGTACCATTTTAAACTAGTATCTTTGCAAAAAAAAAAAAAAAAAAAATACGTTTTAATGCAACTGGGTTAAAAAAGTACGTTTGTAAAGAAGTATCTTCTCTCAAAAGAAAATTTTTAAAAGAGTCTTTATCAGAAAAAGTACATTCTTAAAAAAGCATCTTCTTTAAATAAAGTACCTTTTCAAAAAATATCTTTAAAAAAAATACCTTTAAATAAACTTCATAAAAAGTCTCTTAAAAAAAAGTAAATTTTTGGGAAAGTACCTTTTTTCAAAAAGTGCATTTTTTAAAAAAAGTACCTTCTTAAAAGAAGTACCTTTTTAAAAAACTAAGCTTTTACTTAAAAAAAAGTATCTTTTTAAAAAAAAGTAACTTTTAAAAAGTGCCCTTTTAAGTACCTTCAAAAAAAGTTTGTTTTGGAGTAGCTTTAAAATAAAGTACCTTAAAAAAAAGTTACCTTTTTCAACAAGGTACCTTTCTAATAAAGTACTTTTTTCAAATATAGTAAATTTTAAAAAATAGAAAACTTTATAAAAAAGTACCTTTAAATATAAGTGGCTTTAAAAAGTACGTCTTTAAGAAAATTTTTTTTAACAGAATATAATACAAACGAAAGTGTTTCTGTAGCCTTTGAACAACAATTGAGTTTTTATCTGATAGAGCCATTGATCGCGAGGAAAGGCAATATCTATCATTATTGGAATTTAACACCATATGAATATTTACGGAAATTGGCGTATAAATTTTTAACAGCGCCACCTACGTCTAAATTTCAATGAAACTATAAACCAAGTAGGAAATTTATATGCCGAACGTAGAAATGCTATACAGTACAGAATATGACGAAAAACTATTGTTTATGTCGTGCAATATAAATTTATTTAATTTTGGATTTTAGCAATTGATTTTAGTGTTACAGATTCGTGTATAAAGAACTATATGCTTAATTTTTAAGAAAGTTTGTAGTGTTTTTATTTTAATAAACAACTTAAACTTACTGCAAATAAAAAATAAATAAAAAAAAAAAACAAAAAAAAAACTTTTTTTTCAAAAGTACCTTTTTCAAGAAAGCACTTCATTAGAATTACGTTCTTAAAAAAAGCATCTTCTTTAAATAAAGTACATTTTTACAAAAATTACAATTCGCCTTTTTAAAAAAAATGCATTTAAAAAAATACCTTCTTAAAAGAAGTACCTTTTGAAAAAAAGTATTTTTTTAAACCCCCCTTTTAAAAAGGTGTATTTATAAAAAAACGGTACTTTTTAAGAAAAACACCCTTTTAGAAAAGTAACTTTTTAAGAAAAGTAAGTTAAAAAAATACGTTTTAAGAAAGGTAACTTTTTTTTAAAAAAAGTAGCTTAAAAAAATAACTAAAAAAATACCTTTTAGAGTACCTTTTAAATAAAGTATGTTTTAAAAAGTACCTTTTTAAAGTAAAAGTACAATTTTCAAACAGTAACTTTTCAAAAACAAGTAAAAAAGTAATTTTTTAAAAAAGTACCTATTTAAAAAGTACTGTTTAAAAAAATTATCTTTTAAATATAAGTACCTCTTCAAAAAATATCTTTAAAAAAAATTACATTTTAGTCTAGAACGAGGGCGGCTCAATAAGTCCGTGAGTTTTAGAATGAAACACAGTTTTTTTTGCGAAAAAAAAAAATATATTTTTCCACATAATCTCCTTTTAGCTCAATACACTTAGTCCAACGTTTCTCCAATTTTTGTATCCCTTCCAAAAAATAGGATGTTTCGAGGTCCATAAAATAGGCATTTGTTTGATCAATAATTTCATCGTTGGAGCTAAATCTTTAGGTTTGGAAATAGAAAATATTCACTGGAGGCTAAATCCGGAAAATATGGCGGATGAGGTAACAATTCGTAGCCCAATTCATGGAATTTTGCCATTGAGACTGCACACGTGTGCACCCGTACATTAGCTTGATGAAAAAGAACTTTTTTTTGGCCATATGGGGTCGTTTTTTTAAATCCTCGTTAAATCGGTCCAATAAGTTGACATAATATTCGCCGTTTATTGTTTTTCCCTTTTGAAGGTAATCGATGTGGATTATCGCCCGTGCATCCCAAAAAACTGTTGCCATCACCTTATTGGCCGACAAACTTACCTTGGCCTTCTTCAGAGCCGGTTCACCCGGAGAAATCCATTGTTTAGACTGCTGCTTGGTCTCCGGAGTGTTGTAATGGATCCATGTTTCATCCGCAGTTACAAAACGCCGCAAAAACTCATTCGAATTGCGATTAAACAACTCCAAACAATCCTTTGAAGTTGTCACACAATTACGTTTATGGTCAATTGAGAGCAAACGCAGCACCCATCATGCAGACAGCTTTCGGCTGAATTGAAATGTGCGTTTTTGACCCTATCCTAATCAAAATCACTCGGAGATTACGAAAATCGATACCAGAAGGGGGAAATGCCTCTCGGCGGGCCCAGGAGGCCCCAAAAAGGGACCCAAGGTTGCGAAAAAATCATGTGGGTACTCAAACTTCCGGGAATTTTATAGAGATAAAAAAAGAAAAAAATTTGGGGCGTGGTCCCAAGTGTCCCCAGGCCTGATCCATTTTATAAGTGCGGGTATTCAAATGAAAGGGAAATCGGAGAGCATTAAGAAAATAGAATAATTTTTGGATACTGTTGTTGTTTTTTTTTTTGGAATTTTTTCGAAAATGAAAAAAAATTAAAAGTTTGAAGTTTGAATGAAGTTTGAGTACCCACATGATTTTTTCGCAATTTTAGGGGCCCCCCAGAGGAATTTTCCCCCTTCTGGTACCGATTTTCTTAATGCTCTCGGATTTCCCTTTCATTTGAATACCCACACTTATAAAATGGATCAGGCCCCCAATGTTAGGGGGGCTGGGGACACTTGGGACCACGCCCCAAATTTTTTTTTTCTTTTCATCTCAATAAAATTTCCGGAAGTTTGAGTCACCACATGATTTTTTCGCAACCTTGGGTCCCTTTTTGGGGACTCCTGGGCCCGCCCAGGGGCATTTTCCCCCTTCTGGTATCGATTTTCGTAATCTCCGGATTAATTCCAGGAGGGGGTCATTTTCCATTTTTTTTTTGCGGTGCGCCCCGTAAAGTGCAATTTTGCCCAGCTTTCTTAAACCCAACTGACCATTTAAAATCGAAACCACACTGCCATTTAAATGCCTGGCATCAACAATCTCAGGCAATTTTACTCTTCGATCGGCCAACACCATATCCTTGATTTTTTCGACATTTTCTGGTGTATTGACCTCAATTGGCCGTCCAGAACGTTCAGCGTCATTTGTATTTGTGCGACCACAACGAAAGTCAGTAAACCACTTTTTTACCATTGAAATCAATGATGCAGAGTCCCCATAGTATTTATCAAGCTTTTCCTTGGTTTGATTGACGGTTTTTTTTTCGGAAAAAGTAATGTTTAATGAGCACTCGAAATTCACTTTTTTCCATTTAAAAAAAAAAAAAAAAAAACACGAGGTTGTATATTTTGAACAGTTGTTAACCGCAAAGTAAATGACAGAACTTGCAGTAGAACTTTACAGTAGTCTACTAACAGGTGGTACTTGATGGGAGCAGTGCTGCATTTCATATAACTACGAGGGAAGTTCGAAAAGTCACGGCTTGATCCGCCCTCGTACCTGTCAAATAGAGTACCTTTTAAAAAAAATACGTTTATATAAAAAGTACCATTTTTTAAAATGCACCCTTTAAAAAAATATCTGAAGAAAATACATTTTTTTTCAAAGTACATTTCGAAAAAAAATTTTTTTTTTCCTTGAAATGTTGAGTTAAACAGTTGATTAAGCATGAGTTGGAGTAATAGGCAGAAGGATGCTGAAGATAAACAAGTCGCTTTGTTCGAAAGTAGCTACTCCATCTAGTGCTGTCTTCAATTTTTTCCAATATTTCTGTTACATTATAAAAATTATTATCTTTTCTTTCATTAGAAAATATATACATGATCTCAAACCGACACAATTAATAATTAATTAAAAAAAAATTACCTTTTAATATAAGTTTTTAAAGAAGTATCTATTCTTAAAAGTTCGTTTTTTAAAAAGTCTCATTATCAGAAAAAGTGCCTTTTTTAAAAAGTACATTTAAAAACTTCTTAAAAAAGTACCTTTTCAAAAAAGTACTTTTAAAAAGAGTGACTTTTAAAAAAGCATCTTAAAAAACAATTTTTTAAAAGACTACCTTTTTAAGAAAAATACCTTTTTAAGCAAAGGTACGTCAGTATCTTTAAAAAAAAAGTACCTTTTTATAAAAAGTGTGTCTTTTTAAAATGTACAGTTTTTCAAGGATATCTTTAAAAAAATATATAATTAAAAAATTATCTTTTTTCAAAATGTAACCTTTTTTAAGAAGGAACTTTTTAGTTCCTCGTTAAAAAGTACCTTTTTTAAAAAACTACCTATTTAATAGTACCATTTTCACAAATTGCTATTTTTAAAAAATAACTACATATTAACTACCCTTTATTGAAAATACCTTTTTAAAAAACAACCTTTTTAGAAAAGTTGCCTTTTAAAATAACTGTTTTTAAACAAGTACCTTTTTTCAAAAATACCTTTTGAAAAAGTACTCTTTCAAAATAAGCATTCTTTCATAAAAGCACCTCTTTAAAAAAAAGTACCCGTTAAAAAACGTAACTTTTAAAAAAGTATCATTTTAAGAAAGTATCATTTAGAGTACCTTTTAAAAAAGGACTCTCTAAATAAAGTATCTTTTAAAAAAGTACGTTTTTTAAAAAGTACTTTTTTAAAAAAAGCACCTTTTTTAAAAAAGTACCTTTAATGGAAAAAGTACCTTTCTAAAAAAATTACTATTTTAAAAAAAGTACCTTGTTAAAAAAGTACCTTGTTCACAAAGTACATTTTTAAAAATGCACCTTTCGAAACAATGTACTATTTTAAAAAAGTACCTTTTTTAAAAAGTACCTTTGTAAAAAACTAACGTAAGAAAATACCCTTTAAAAAAAACTGCCTCTTAAAATGTGTATCTTTTAAAACAGTACCTTTCTTAAAAAGTACCTTTTAAAAAAAGTTAATTTTTAAGTAATAAGATTTTTTTTAAACAATATATTTTTTTAAAGTACCTTTTAATAAAATATCTTTTTTTACAAAAAAAAAAGCCTTTGTAAAAAATATTAAAAAAAAAGTTTAAAAGTTTCTTCTAAAAAGCATCTTTACTCAAAATTACCATCTATAAAAGTTCATATTCGCCTTACCAACTTGTAAAAGAAACGATGCCAACTATCGAGGTAAATGAAATACTTTTTAAAAATTTCTAACTTTTAATGAAAAAGTTAAAAGTAAAAATTAAGAATAAAAATAATAATTTAGGTGCCTATTAAATGCAAATATAAGAATTTCAAAGGCTTAAGAGCATTGTCAAGTCATTCAAGAACGAAATTGGGTAAATTTGGAAAAACTTCATTCAGAAATGAATTCATTGAGTGATTAATTCATTCCACTATTAATGAATTTAAGTCTTTGATAAATTCAAAGACATGAAAAGCATTTATTGTTTTTAAATTTAACATTAGTTGTTGTGTGGCCAAAACAAAATTTAGTTTTATTTGAATTTTATTACTTCATAAAAATATTAATTAATAATGCTTTTAATCTGCCATATAAAAAAAACGCAAAAAATATAATAAAAACAAAAGATTTAAGACACAAACTTCATTATTAAAAGACACCACAACTTTGAACAACAGACTAAAACAACAAAGTTAAATAAAAATTCCAAAGAAGTGTTAAACTTGTCACTTTTAAACAGCCCATAAATTATAATAGTAGTTGTTATGTTATTATTTAAAGACTTTTAAGTAAAAATTGTAAATAATTTGTTGATTTAACTCAACCGCAAATCACAAACTTGTTAGGAAACTCGTTATATGCAAAAAATAAAAGAAAAAGAAAAAAAATTACATTGTAAATCATAAGAATGAATAATAGATACCAAAAGACAATAGCATTGAAGATAACTTTAGCAACAATATGCATACAATAGAATTTAGTAATAGTTTAATATATAACAACAACAATAGCAAAAACAGCAAAAACTGCAAAAACACACACTTATTCAGATTAATTGAGCTTGACAAATATTTGTTTAACAGACAAAAAAAAAAACAAACAAAAAGCAACGGAGATGAAAAAAAATGTTTTCAATTATAAGTCCGTGAAAGATTTTGTAAATATAATTGTATGATTGGTTTATGATTTCGTTTTGATATATGGAGATTGGAACGAATGCTTTCAACCTATTTGAGGTTTGCAAGCAAATAAATTATTTAAACGTTGTTGTAGTTTAGCTTAACTTACCAATAGAAAAATGTTTAAAGGAAATTTTGTAGTTGACTTACCTAAAAGAAAAAGAAAAAAATAATTAGTTTTCGCATAACTAAATCAATAATTGCATAAGTTATATGATTTTCATATTCTTTAAAACTATTTACTTAAAATCTACAATAAAAACAATTTTTTTTAATTTAATATAAACAACGGGCATTCTTTTTTAGCTGACAATTTTCATATTAAGTGTAAAAAGGGGTTAAAACGAATCATTGGCCTTTAATATTATTATTATATTTTTTTATTTGAAAATAGCAAACAAACAAAACTATTTAAATATTGAAAAAATTGATTGATACGTTTTTGTCTACGTTTTAACTAATTGCCAGTAATTTGTAGATGGCCTGACATGGAAGATAATATGTGGAACCCTAAGATGGCTCTGAAACTAGTTTATGTAATAAAGGAAGGACAAATTAGTTGTCCAATCTCATGTTAAGATTTTTTTTTTTGATTTGTAAACATCTGTACGCGCAGGGGGGTAAATTTCTATTTCACGAGCCGTAAGATGACTTATGATTGTATTGGTGAAAAAATTATGAAATAAAATTGTTTCAGCTAATTCAACAACCCCACAATATAACCAGAGTCCCTGCTGTTGTTTGCTATAAGTGATACATAGATGACGCTTTCTGTTTGATTTTAAAAAAGTGACATAAAAAAATCTTTAATTATTAGATGCTTACACATCTCCCCTGTGATCGGACTCACATGATTTTTTATTTTTATTTTTAAAATGTTTTATTTAATAAGAACAAGCAAGAGTGTTAAATTCGGCTTCGCAGAATCTTTGATACCATCCGCCTGCATTTTAAACTCAATATTACAACCAATATTGGGTACGGCTACCACTTTAAAACTGTTGTCGGTATTGTTATAAAAAACAATGATCATGTCTTCTATAAAAAGATTTCGTTACTATTTGAAAAATGGCATTATTTTTCTTTTACTAGAGTAGAAAACCCCTAATGAAATTCATTATATAACGTAGCCAGCGTTATAACACCCAAAGCTTGATCCCTACAAGAAAGTTTTGAGATAATTCATGATAATTAAAAATGATTCTTTCCTAAAAATTTCTAGATATTAATATTAAAAAAAAGCAAATTTTAAAATATTTTTATCTGAATTAGCTAGTAATTTTCAATTTTTAATTTCTAATTTTTAATTTTTAATTTTTTTTTAATTTTTAATTATTAATTTTTAATTTTAAATTTTAAATTTAAAATTTTAAATTTTAAATTTTTAATTTTTAATTTTTAAGTTTTAATTTTTAATTTTTAATTTTTAATTTTTAATTATTAATTTTTAATTTTTAATTTCAAATTTTTAATTTTTAATTTTTAATTTTTAATTTGTAATTTGTAATTTGTAATTTGTAATTTGTAATTTTTAATTTTTAATTTTTAATTTTTAATTTTTAATTTTTAATTTTTAATTTTTAATTTTTAATTTTTAATTTTTAATTTTTAATTTTTAATTTTTAATTTTTAATTTTTAATTTTTAATTTTTAATTTTTAATTTTTAATTTTTAATTTTTAATTTTAAATTTTAAATTTTTAATTTTTAATTTTTAATTTTTAATTTTTAATTATTAATTTTTAATTTTTAATTTTTAATTTTTAATTTTTAATTTCCAATTTTAAATTTTTAATTTTTAATATTTAATTTTTAATTTTTAATTTTTAATTTTTAATTTTTAATTTTTAGTTTTTAATTTTTAATTTTTAATTTTTAATTTTTAATTTTTAATTTTTTATTTTTAATTTTTAGTTTTTAATTTTTAATTCTTAATTTGTAATTTTTAATTTTTAATTTTTAATTTTTAATTTTGAATTTTTAATTTTTAATTTTAAATTTTTAATTTTTAATTTTTATTTTTTAATTTTTAATTTTTAATTTTTAATTTTTAATTTTTAATTTTAATTTTTAATTTTTAATTTCTAATTTTTAATTTTTAATTTTTAATTTTTAATTTTTAATTTTTAATTTTTAATTTTTAATTTTTAATTTTTAATTTTTAATTTTTAATTTTTAATTTTTAATTTTTAAATTTTAATTTTTAATTTTTAATTTTTAATTTTTAATTTTTAATTTTTAATTTTTAATTTTTAATTTTTAATTTTTAATTTTTAATTTTAATTTTTAATTTTTAATTTCTAATTTTTAATTTCTAATTTTTAATTTTTAATGTTTGGCATTCCGTTTGTAACGCATCGAAATAAATTCCGGAGACCCCAAAACCATATATTTTCTAGATCATTATAACAAGGTAAGTGGATTTAGCGATGACCGCCTGTCCGACGATCTGTGAAAATCACGATCACGCCGTTAATATCTAAGCTAGACCGTTCGTTTTTATATGAAATCGTTTATCAACATCCCAGGGAATGTTAAAAAAGGATGTTTGAAAAAACTCTTCAAAAAATAAAATTTTTCAATAAATTTGTTGTAATTCGTCTTATTGTTGAAGCCATTGCAGTTGTTTGTATATTAATAATGGCTTAAGGAAGTATTACCACATATTTTGTTATCGTTAAAATTAAAAATATAAATATTAAACAATTACAACAATAACAATTAAAAATTATAAATTATATACTAAAATTAAAAATTAAAAATTAAAAATTAAAAAATAAAAATTAAAAATTAAAAATTAAAAATTAAAAATTAAAAATTAAAAATTAAAAATTAAAAAAAAAATAAAAATTAAAAATTAAAAATTAAAAATTAAAAATGAAAAATGGAAAATTAAAAATTGAAAATTAAAAATTAAAAATTAAAAATTAAAAATTAAAAATTAAAAATTAAAAATTAAAAATTAAAAATTAAAAATTAAAAATTAAAAATTAAAAATTAAAAATGAAAAATGGAAAATTAAAAATTGAAAATTAAAAATTAAAAATTAAAAATTAAAAATTAAAAATTAAAAATTAAAAATTAAAAATTAAAAATTAAAAATTAAAAATTAAAAATTAAAAATTAAAAATTAAAAATTAAAAATTAAAAATTAAAAATTAAAAATTAAAAATTAAAAATTAAAAATTAAAAACTAAAAAATAAAAATTAAAAATTAAAAATTAAAAAATAAAAATTAAAAATTAAAAATTAAAAACTAAAAATTAAAAACTCGAAATTCAAATTTAAAAACTAAAAATTATTAAAATTATTACATTGGTTTTTTATGAAGAACTTTGGGTTTTTCTACTCTAGTAAAGGAAAAATAATGAAATTTTTCAAATAGTAATTAATTGTTTTAAGGATCATTGTTTTTTATAAAAGAAATTGGACAACAAGAAAACCAATCAACTATAAATTTAATTGGTATTCGGATATAATGTTTCAGTATCGGCAAACTAACCGATTTCTGCGAATGTTTCATTGTAATTACCCATATTCTCTGTTTTAAAAATTAAAGATTTACCAAATTTTTGCATCATCTTTTTTCATGATTCATAAAAAATCGAATAGAAACTCCCATATTTATTAATTTACGGTCAATTCATCTTGTATAATTTGATGATAAATACTACAAGCGAGTGGCAGCGCTGATGTTTAAAATACACAAATGAATGAACACATGCAGTGTAAGTGTAAGACTTAACATTAGTAGAATCATTTTTTAAGTTTTTTTTTTTTTACAAAACAACAAGCAAAAAACATTTAAATTAAAAATGTAGGATAGCCGGTTTGTGTATTTGTGTGTCTTTCAAACAAATTTATTGCAACATATCACATTTTTATGACTTCCTCAGACACATTGTTAGCACACCGACCAGCATTCATGGATGCATTTAACTAATTTTACATTTATACATTCATTTGTAGTCATTTGTTAGAATGACGTGTAAAACATTATATGATAATTACACTCTGTTACTTAATGAAATGATTAAAATGGCTTTTTAATTATATTCAAAAATATTTATGAGTTGGAAAAATACATGAACTTGCTGTAGATTGATATGAAATTTTTTGACAATTATGTTTGTAAAACGAGTTTGTAATGACGGTGTAATTAATTTGTAATTTGAAACAAAAAAAAAATAAAAAAATGATTTCCATAGCGACATCTATATTTCAATTTTAGTATTTGAAAGTTTTTATAACAGTTATTTTTTGTTTTTTATATTTTTTGATATTACGAGTGAAAGTCTGTGGTTTGTGGAGAATAAAGCTTTTTTTGAACAAGTTCAAACTGAACTTCATAATGATATTATTGAAAGCTTAGGTGAAAGCCAGTTTAAAATCAAGAGCTTTCATTTAAACTTACAACTTGAAATTAAATAAGCTTCTGTTCAATGTTCATATAATTCAACAAATCATACATATTTGTCAATGCATTTGTCACTTTAAATTACATGAACACTTGAATTGCCATAAGATATCTTAATGATTAACACACACAGTTGCGCTCATGAAAATAGCATATCACAAATTTGCTTTTTTATTTTCTGCAGCCATCCAAACATCAAAAATTTCACTCATTTAAAAAATAATAAAAAAAAAAATGCAAGGGTCATATCACAAATTTAATGAAGTAGGAAAGTAAGAAAGTAATAGTCGGTATATGTTGATTTATTATTATGACAGACAGACCGATAATGAGACAGACAGAGACAGACAAAGAAAGACAGACAAATTCTGCAACACATTGAAGACCAATATAAGTTTTTTAGAATAGACTTTAACCTAGACCCTGAAGCTTGTTGCAAACGTCAACTATTCTTAAGCCTTATTTTGCGTGTGTAAGCCTCTTCACATTGACTCGTAGAGAAAAACATGTTGAAGGCCATGTTTTACACAAAAATTTATAAACGGAAAGCGACTCACCCTCCTTCTCCACAATATTCCACAAAGTAAACTAAGTTTTTATTAGGCAGAAATTTGAAGTGAAAAATACGATTTTTGTTATAAAATTTCGGTGAAATTGTTGTTAAAAAATGGGGAAGAAAGTGGTAAATAAAAAAGCTCTTCGGTCAAGTAGATTTTGAGTTATGATGTTCACGGACTTCAAAAATGTTGTTTGCGAGAAAACTGATTTAAAACTTTTAACATATACGTTATGAGGGCCGATCGCTGGAAACTTGAAATTTTGATACAACACTCTCGACATGTTGTACAGTAAAAACTTGTCATTTTCATCGGACAAGAGTTGTTTTTTTTGTAATATTAAAAAAAAAGGTATAAATTTCAAAATAAATTTGTTTGTTATTCTAAACAGTTGTTTTCATAAGACTTGAGTGTGATGGTGTAAATGGCCGAAGTATACAGAAATAATGTCGGTACGACCTTATGACAGTCCGATGAATTTCTTTGGATTTTTATTTCGAAAAATTATATGACTGAGTGGTATCGTGTAAATGGGCCTTAAGACTTTGATTGCTTTATTAGAAGAAGTTGGTTAGATTTCGAACAATACTGTATATGGAAATTTTCATTGAAATCGAAGATGACAAATACAAACATTAAGAATTATGGAAGAATTATTTTTTTTTTTTTTTTTAACATTTACTCTTCAGTTCTATTTAGTTCTTGTTTTACAAGTTTTCTTCTTGTTTTATGGCGTTGAAGAAAAAAAAAACGTTTAGATATTGAACGTTACCTGGAGAGGGTTACCCCAATATTTGGCTCAATTGATCTGTATACACGCTAGAGTTAACTAAACTTTGAAATAATTTTTAAATTTAGTTCATATCAGTTTAATTGAGTTCGATGGCAGTTAATTTGAAATGGCTTCCCTGTTATAAAATATGCAACAAGTAGACAAATCTTTTATGGTACAAAATAAATTTAGTCCGCAGACTTGTCTCTTATCGAGTTCATTCAACCAAACGAGCTCAAAGAAAAGACATGTGACGACCATGTTGATGGTGATGCTGATGCTGCATAAAAACGCCCTTCACTACGCAAAATGCCATTTTAAAGAAAAACGAATTTTTCAGTTTTCGCATTCATTTCATTTTGTATGGTGGCGAACAATTAAAACTCGTTAGTTGATATTTAGCTATTATGTCTGTAGACAATATTATATAATTGCGTTACAACAACAACATAAAATATGCTGTTGGAATAAATCCTTTCCGGTTTTTCAATTTCTATTTGGTCACCTGTTCATGTCTAGATATTTATTCATTTCTACGTAGCTCTGATGGCCAAGAGCAATGCCACACGACGAGCCACTACCGCATACATGAATGCATATAAGTTTATGTGTAGTTTTAGTTGTTGTTTTTGGTTGGTTGAATTGTAAGGCAGGCAATCAGTAATGTTAAGTCCACCATGCAACATAAATAAAAGCAAAACTAATGCCAACACCGCACAGTGTTGTACGTTCATATAAAGAGCGGCCAAAAGTAATAAAAGTTGTCATATCGGGTTGTTATTTGGCACACACAGAAAAAATATTCGCCAACCGAATTGTTCTAAAGTGAATCACCATATTTTCGATTATATCAACAGAAATTTAATGGCATCTGCAAGTTTTCTATTATGATAAAATATTTACTGTCAAGGCAATAGAATTGTAATCATAGTGAACCCGAAATTTGGTTATTAGCATTATCGCAATTCGGTAGCCACAATGAATCTGTTTTCTGTGTGCATGGATGCTTTGTTGATGTAAAAAAGAAAAAAAATGTTTATCGTGAAAATACCCCTAGCTCTCCCTTATACTGTTACATTAAAAAAACTTATGAAATCAACAAATTTTGTCTCAGTGTACTCTAATTTGGTATGAGCACTTCTAAGCACGTACCAATTTTCATCTAAATCGGAGGCAAAAATACCCCTAGCTCCCCTATACTGTTATATAAAAACCGTATAAACTCAAAAAATATTATCCGTAGCATACTTTATCATTTTGGTCGCTTTCCATGTCCATCGAAATAAGCTTCCAGATTAAGTATTTTCCATCTTTTTTACATCCTTTGCAAGCCATCATTTCGTATGTAGCTGCTTCCTTATTTTCTGCAGCCATCCAAACATCAAAAATTTCACTCATTTAAAAAATAAAAAAAAAAAATGCAAGGGTCAATCTGGGTCACTTTACACCAATTTTTTTTTAAAGTTTATACTTACTTTTATCAATTTAATTGAAATGAGAAACCCCCAATTTTTCAATAGGTTGTGGTCAGAATCTATATCAGCACTACGTAGTACTCTGACATCTTGTAGTATATTGAGCCATCTTCTCGTAAAACAGACATGATCAATTTGGCTCTGAATGGAATATCATGTGTCTCTCTAAAAACAGCAAGGTTCAGAAAATACACACATCAAACACACAATGTTTTGTTCTAAAGCAGCCAATAAATACATATTTTTATTTTCATATTAATTATGTGTGTTTCTAAATTTTGTACGGTGCCAAACACAGTCATGACTGTGTTTCGTTTAAATATTTCGTTATCTACATGAACATTTTTCTATCACGTATTTTCTGTTTCGAACCCACATAAGCCACACAGATTCGAGTGTAGCTTTATTTTTAGTTCGTTTTCTTGCAAGTGTACTGCTAAAAAAAACAGAACATGTTCTTCAACACGTACATCTAAAAATTAAAACATTATCCACTGGCGATCGAAAAAAACGAAATTATCATAAACAACATATAAAATTTCTCTGTTTTCTATTTTAGTACTATCTTTTTATTTTTATTTTTTTATTATCTTTTTATTTTTATATTTTTATAACTGCTAATGAATTATTTTAGATTTTTTTAATAAATTTAGTTGAAACAATTGTTGTCGTTATTATAGGGGTGTTTCAGATTTTTCCGATCGCGAGTGGATGTTTTAATTTTTAGATTTACGCGTTCAAGAACATGTTCTGTTTTTTTAGCAGTACACGTGCAAGGAAACTAACTGAAAATAAAGCTACACTTGAATCTGTATGGTTTATGTGTGTGCGAAACAAAAAATACCTGATAGAAAAATGTTCGTGTAGATAACGAAATATTAAAACCAAACACAGTCATGATTGTTTTTGGCACCGTAAAAAATTTAGAAACACATATAATTGATATGAGCTATGTTTGTTTACATAGTTATATGTACGAGTTTTTTATTCAGTGTGTGTTTTTTCGGAACTCTGAAAAACAGTGCAGCCACATTACATAGATGTCACCACCTCGCGAAAAACGAATTTGCACAGGGTTGCTCCTATACACGGCGAATAAAGGGGTTTTATTTTTCAGGTGAAATCTAGGCTGAGGCAACCGAAATTTGTATTGAAAAAAACTTAAATTCTCCAAAGCTGCTGTAGCTTACCTAATCAATATTTTAAAAAAATTTTTTTTTAAGATTCTTCTAGTTAGAGCATACCAAACCAAATGTCATACCTTCTTTTTTAAGAATTTACAAAAAAATTTACACTTTTGACCGCTCGCACAACACTGTGCACCGTTATCAAAATACCAAAAAGAAGTAAGTCCACATGACATTGCAATTTGCAGTTGATTGAAATTAAGCAAAATATTTGGATACGTAAATGAAGGTGACCTATCACTAAGTTTTATCATGGGCGGACAGACGGGCGCTTTAAAATTTTATAAGCAGATAGAATATAAACATTTCTTTGGGTCTCCAAAAAATTAAAATATATTACAATGGGTGACAGAAATACTATAATTCAATATTTCATTCGTTTTATCTAGTGCAGCGAAATTATCTTACTGCTTTATCATTGTATTCTCCCAGCTCATAAAATGGACGAGTATTGCAATGTACGGGATAATTGTTTAAGAAATAACAACACAGTAAAAGGTATTTTTTGCAAGAAAACTTTGAAGTGTAAAAATTCTTCTACTGCAGGCCTTCATCGACATTTAAAAAATATTCATAGCATGAAAAGAAAATTCGTAGAAACACCGAAAGAACGAAAAATCTACATAATTATTTTAATACTAGTAAAATTCGCGATTCTTCTCTTCAAAGTACTGTTGCAAAATTGGCCGTCAAGAAAGGCTTCAAAATAAATGCAATAACCAAAAGCGAATTGATAAGAAGCAGTCTGCGCTCAAAACAATCTGATGTGATTAATCTTATTCACGAATATTATGCAAAAATAAAAGCAAATATAATATTTAAAATTTGTAAAATGAAGGAAGGAAACAAGAATGGAATGGACTAGTTTACGTTACAGAAGATACACGACTCTGACAACTTAGGTTTGATTAGAATTTATGGCTCTTACCCAGCAGAAAAAAACCCCTGAACTAGTTAAATCTAAATTAAATAAATTTAAGTTAAATTTATATACAGATATTGTTTCTGTCATCAGTGACGAAGCTAGTGTAATGGTTAAAAATGGAAAGTGAGCTCCGTCATTTAGCTGTAATATCAGTTCTCTATGAAAAAAAAAAAAACAACCAAATAACGCCAATATTTTTGAAAATGTATCGCAGTCAGATTAGACTTCTAATGATGGCGGAGAGAAAGAAGACAGTTATGAGTCCGATACGGGGTATGAATTTATTTCCGAAAATACTTGTATTACTGAGAATTACAATATTTCGTAGGCAATAAAACAAATCCGGAAAATCTTAATATTTTTTAAGAATTCTCCCGAAAAAATTGAATTTTACAAATTTATGTGATACGCGAAGAAAGGGAAGTCAAAGAACTTCAGTTGCTATTGACTTGCAAAACCCGTTGGAACAGTTTAGAAGCAATGTCAGCCAGATTCCTGCGATTAAAAAATTCAATTATTGAACAAATAGCACATGATTTACTTAATGATTTAACACCCGTACGAATGGCAATAGAGGCATTGAGTCGCCAAGATTGCCATCTTTTAAAATCTGAAGGTATTCCTAAATTTCTTTATAATACACTAAAATGTTATAAATCATTTCTTAACGCGAAACTTTTAAATGAAACTAGCAGATTCCAGCGCTCGAAATTCGAGTGCAATTTCTAGGCAACTTTATTTTTAAACTGAGCCAATTCACAAACCAAAACTTTTTTGGTTTATTATTATTGTGAATGAAGATAACAAATTTAATAAACACACAAATAGCATATGTATAATTTTATGTATGTGTTAGTAGCAACTTTAACTGCAATTTACTCAAAATACAGGACAAATTAAAAATCTGGAAATCTGGAAAACAGGACCCAAGATGCTTCGCTCCTTCACCAAAAGCTGAATTATCTAAAAGAGCAAAGTAAGCTTCAACAAGTAAGAGTGTTAAATTCGACCGTGCCGAACTTTTGATATCCTCCACCCAATATTGGGTACGGCTACCACTTTAAAACTGTTGCCGATACTGAAACATTAATTCCGAATATCATTTAAACTTAAAGTTAATTGGTTTTCTTGTTGCCCAATTTCTATTATAAAAAACAATGATCCTTAAAAAGAATTAATTACTATTTGAAAAATTTCATTATTTTTCTTTTAGTAAATTAGAAAACCCGTAAGTACTTCATAGAACACCAATGAAATTCATTAATTAACGCATCCGGCATCATAATAATACCCAAGGTTTGATCCCAATAAGCCTGCTTAAGAAGTCATGCGATAATTTCAACAAAAAAAAAAAAACGAATGATTCATGGCTACATATTATTTTTAAATTCTAATTTTTAACTTTTAATTTTTAATTTTTAATTTTTAATTTTTAATTTTTAATTTTTAATTTTTAATTTTTAATTTTTAATTTTTAATTTTTAATTTTTAATTTTTAATTTTTAATTTTTAATTTTTAATTTTTAATTTTTAATTTTTAATTTTTAATTTTTAATTTTTAATTTTTAATTTTTAATTTTTAATTTTTAATTTTTAATTTTTAATTTTTAATTTTTAATTTTTAATTTTTAATTTTTAATTTTTAATTTTTAATTTTTAATTTTTAATTTTTAATTTTTAATTTTTAATTTTTAATTTTTAATTTTTAATTTTTAATTTTTAATTTTTAATTTTTAATTTTTAATTTTTAATTTTTAATTTTTAATTTTAAATTTTTAATTTTTAATTCTTAATTTTTAATTTTTTATTTTTAATTTTAAATTTTGAATTTTAAATTTCGAATTTTGAATTTTGAATTTTGAATTTTTAGTTTTTAATTTTTAATTTTTAATTTTTAATTTTTAATTTTTAATTTTTTATTTTTAATTTTTAATTTTTAATTTTTAATATTTAATTTGTAATTTTTAATTTTTAATTTTTAATTTATAATTTATAATTTTTAATTTTTAATTTTTAATTTTGAATTTTTAATTTCTAATTTTTAAGTTTTGATTTTTAATTTTTAATTTTTAATTTTCAATTTTTAGTTTTTAATTTTAATTTTAATTTTTAATTTTTAATTTTTAATTTTTAATTTTTAATTTTTAATTTTTAATTTTTAATTTTTAATTTTTAATTTTTAATTTTTAATTTTTAATTTTTAATTTTTAATTTTTAATTTTTAATTTTTAATTTTTAATTTTTAATTTTTAATTTTTAATTTTTAATTTTTAATTTTTAAGTTTTAATTTTTAATTTTTAATTTTTAATTTTTAATTTTTAATTTTTAATTTTTAATTTTTAATTTTTAATTTTTAATTTTTAATTTTTAATTTTTAATTTTTAATTTTTAATTTTTAATTTTTAATTTTTAATTTTTAATTTTTAATTTTTAATTTTTAATTTTTAATTTTTAATTTTTAATTTTTAATTTTTAATTTTTAATTTTTAATTTTTAATTTTTAATTTTTAATTTTTAATTTTTAACTTTTAATTTTTAATTTTTAATTTTTAATTTTTAATTTTTAATTTTTAGTTTTTAGTTTTTAATTTTTAATTTTTAATGTTTAATTTTTAATTTTTAATTTTTAATTTTTAATTTTTAATTTTTAATTTTTAATTTTTAATTTTTAATTTTTGATTTTTAATTTTTAATTTTTAATTTTTAATTTTTAATTTTTAATTTTTAATTTTTAATTTTTAATTTTTAATTTTTAATTTTTAATTTTTAATTTTTAATTTTTAATTTTTAATTTTTAATTTTTAATTTTTAATTTTTAATTTTTAATTTTTAATTTTTAATTTTTAATTTTTAATTTTTAATTTTTAATTTTTAATTTTTAATTTTTAATTTTTAATTTTTAATTTTTAATTTTTAATTTTTAATTTCTAATTTTTAATTTTTAATTTTTAATTTTTAATTTTTAATTTTTAATTTTTAATTTTTAATTTTAAATTATTAATTTTTAATTTTTAATTTTTAATTTTTAATTTTTAATTTTTAATTTTTAATTTTTAATTTTTAATTTTTAATTTTTAATTTTTAATTTTTAATTTTTAATGTTTAAGTTTTAATTTTTAATTTTTAATTTTTAATTTTTAATTTTTAATTTTTAATTGTTAATTTTTAATTTTAACTCCTTTGTGCTGTTAGTAATCGATTTTATACAAAAACGAATGCTTAAATATTGATGGTGTGATCGTTAGTTCCACAGACGGACGGACAGACGGTCATCTTAAATCAACTTCCCTTGTTATAATGATGAGGATAATATATGGTTTTGGGGTCTCCAGAATTTTTTCGATGCGTTACAAACGGAATGACAAACCTATATATACGCTCTCCTAAAACAATTTTATTATTAAAAAAACTTTTGTACAAAAATTGAGATTTGAAAGAATAGTATTTTTTTTTTTTTTTTGAAAAATTAAGCCAAATATGTATGTAGAATAATTAATTAGAAACAATTAACAATCTCTTTATCACTGTGTTACGTTCGTGTCTTAAGTCTTTTGTTTTTCTTTACCGTTCTAGTGAATTACAAAATGATTTTAAATCAACATTAACTGAACTAGTGTTAAACATTTCCTTGAAAGACTTAATTTATAATTAATTGCCGCACCATTTAAAGCTCAAACCCATGATTGTGCGTATTCTGTCAAGTGGGTAAAAATTGCATAATAATAGGAAATCATAAAATTGCTTGTTTGCTTCTCTTTTCTTGTCTTTTAAACAAACGCACCATGAGAAAAGAAAATAATAAAAATAAAAAAAATAAAAATTAAATCATTTGAAAAGTAAGATATGAAAACTGAATATAAAAATATGCATGTATGCTGTTCGAGTACATTGTATTGTTCAATACGTACATTGTCACAAAGATGACTTGACCAAATATAAGACAATCTTTATTTTTATTTTTATTATTGATTAATAAGGAAGTGTTACATGCTCCAGCCTTACGTACAAAACTTTAAAAACTGGTAACTTTACCTGTTTATATACATTAAAAGTCTACTCCAATTTATTTAGGTACATGAAAGAAGAAACTAAAAACGAAGTCTGGTAAAAGTAAACATATTTTTTTTTTCGTTATGAAAAGCTCTAAAATATCCTCTTAAAATTACTTAAAATTGAAAGGAGAGTTAGCTGCAATCATTTCTGGTTGATGTCTAACTAATAAGGGGGCATTTATATAAACGGATCTTTTTTTTTATTTGCCAGTTTTTTTATATTCTACTTCTTTTTCAATTTAAATTTTTATTATTTTTTTTTCTTCTTCTTGTAAGAGCTTTTAGAGTAGTTGCTAAAAATATACATTTTTCTACACCAATCTCTGCAATAAAAGGTGAAATTCAAAGCCTAGAACATAAAGTTATGAAAGTAGAATAGCGAAACAGCCTATGTCAATTTTCTTCGTTAATATAAAATCAATCGTAATCAACAAAAATATTTATGAAATAAGAAATCGTTTGAAAGCAATTGTCAAAATAGAGCCACCATTAAAAACACATTTATTTAATCATTTTTTTTATTTATTTATTTAAAATAAATAAGTCAATGCATAAATCCTTACAGACTATTTAAAAAAATTAAATAATAAACTAAACTAGAAATCGCAACACATTCTCCTGAATGGATCCGCAAGGGCATAGTTTGATCGAAAAAATGTAACATTTAGTGAGGAACATTAAAACAAATTTTATTTATTAGAAATTCAGAGCTGACTTTACCTTGAATTAGATTGATGTCGGCAATTTTATTAACGCAAGCGTATCCGAGTACGATGGCAAACGGAGAGCAGGATTCCAGGGCAGACCACGCACACAAAAAAAAGTAAAACTTGCTTCTGAACAAATTCAACATGTTGTTGATGAATTTTATAATAGGGATCTCAAATTATAGAGCCATATTCCAGAGTCGGTCTTACTAGAATAGTAAATAGCTGTTTCGTAGTACATATAGGGATCAACAAATTCCTTGATGAAGGCGAAAACACTGGCCTTGCTGACAGTCAAGGTTACGTGTGGTACAAAAATAAGTTTTGAATCAAGTAGTATATCAAGATCAAGAAATGTATCGACCAATTCTAGTTGGTATCCACCCAATGAATAAGTAACAGTGATTAAGTTGTTTCTGGAAAAGCGCATGCATTTACATTTTTTAAATGCAGATCCATTAAGTTCTGATTGCACCACAAAAAGAAGTTGTTCAAATCTGATTGAAATAGACATGTTCAGCGTATTGATCGTATCAGTAGAAAATTTTCACATCATCAGCGTAAATTAAAATATTACTGAAGTTTGTAACTTTGGAGAGATAATTTAAAAAACAAGAAAGAAAAAAGATTTGGTCCCAAATGGCTGCCTTGAGGAACGCCAGAAGTACAGGGCAAATATTTAGAGCTATTATTTTTATTATTTATTTATTTAATAATTTATTTGATATTTATTACAATTCCAATTATAATAAACTTAGGCTATCGGCTTTATAATTTTTAAATCGTACACTTTGCTTTCTATCCGTGACATATGACCTTGTCCAATTTAAACTGAGAGCTGAAAATGTAAGTAAATCTAACGCCGTTTTCTTTTCTGATCAAAAATGTCACATTTTATTTGCACTTTTTTCGAAAAGTATATTTTTTAATAAATTCTGAATTAAAAACAATCTTCGCTTATAGATCAATTAAAAGGTCTCAAAGTGCTGTGTTCATAAAATGTAAAATTTTTTTGATTATTATCCTGTTTCAAGTCATAGGGTGAAAATATTCAAAGAAGGGGAGCAATAAGCAAATATTCCCACATTATGACCTGAAATTTTTTGTGATTTACGAGTGCTCAACTTTGAGCCCTATCGATTGATGTACAACATAAGGTTGCTCTTAATTTAGAATACATAAAAAAATATACCTTGTCAATGACCTTGCTAAAATTTGTGTAAACAGCATCAGTTTGTTTTCCAAGCACAAAGCCGTTATTAGGTAAAGTTGTAAAATGCAGCATATTTGATGTAGTAGAATAGCCATCAGACATCAGTAATAAATTTTTCAAAAAGTTTAGGAAACGCACTAAGTTTGGCAATACATCTATAATTTGAGATTTCTCATTTATCTCCAGATTTGCATAGCGGGATTAGAAAAGAATCTCTCCAGAGCTTTGGAAAGTATCCATATTTTATTGGTGCATTTTGCAAAAGGACTATAGGATTAGATAAAATGAAGCACACTTTCTCAGGATACTGCTAGGCACGCCGCACAGTGGGATTTCTTCATACATCTAACTGCAAAAAATAGAAGGAGTGATCCTACAACGACGAAATTTTGCACACTTGTTTAGATTTAGATTTAAGTAGAAAAATACAAAAAATTTTTAAAATCCCTCGACTCCGTGGGGTACCTCCCTTGGACCCCCATTTTTCCTAGAATTTTTGTCCTTAATGTATAGGTCGCAATTTTACGAAATTTGGCATACGTCTATAAGTTGATCTAAGAAAAAGCACTACAAATTTTGGTTGATATCCGTTGACTCCTTGGGGTACCTCCCTTGGACCCCCATTATTTCACGTAATTTTCTTTTCAATGTGTAGGCCGGAATTGTTAATAGAATTTGATTAAATTTGACACACGCCTATTAATTGATAAAAGCGAAAACTAACAATTTTCGTTGAAATGCGTCGTCTTTTATGTAACCTGAATGAACAAATTTCGTATAAATATAATTCTCATTGAAAATACTAGTAATATTTAATTAAAGAAATGCTAAAAATTGGTTATTCCCTCCCAACTCGAATAAAAAATATTCATATAGGTAAACAATATGTAAGCATTTTATTCATCAACTATCATATCTTTAACTACATCATCCAATTCTAAAATATTCTTATGAGGTTGACGTCTTAAGCTACTAATATATGGATCGGACGACTCAAGCAAACGACGAAAAACATCGATATTCGTTGCAGTTCTACTGCACTTTCTAGAAAACATTAATCTATAGTTCCTGTAATCTTTATTACGCGCTTCTTCTGCTTCCTCCGAGAGCATACCAATTGGGAGTACTGCTGCATCTATTATGTCCTTTCCATGAATAAGAATTTTGTGGACAGTAACAGGCATGAAATACCATTTATAATTTTTAACAAATAGTTCAGCTGTTGCCCACGCAAATTTCTTAAACTTCATGGTATCAGTTTTCTGCCCACACGTTATTATTTGAAGAATTATACGAAAACGATCCACTAGTTCTTCATTTACCCCAGTTATATCTGCAACAAGTGCAGGGTTGGAAAAAAACGCCTTGAGGTATTTCCATCATTTGATGTCCCAGATCCTTGCTTTACAGCATCTACGCGTAAGCTCATACGTTCCCTAAATTCAGTCTGAATTCGTTGCTTGTTCTCTTGTTTTAAAATTTTATTGCGTGCATCGATTGCAGACCACTTTTCGAAGGGTTTATTGTATGCTATATGAAGTATGCACTCCATAAACTTAATCCTAGCGTGTAATGAAGAAAGTCCTAATTTACAAGCTTCATTATCGATGTTTTTTCTTGAAACCGCTTCCAAATCATTCATTTCTGAGGGTTTAGCTTTACAAATGTAACACACAGCTGCTGAACTAGTATTTGTAACGGTCTGAGCCGTTTTACCATCAATCATCGTAAACACTAAATTATGTTTTACGTTGAAATGTTTGTCATTAACTGAAACATTAGTTTTTTCTAAAGCATCTATATTTATCCTCATGTTTTCTACAACTGTCAGGACTTTTTCTTTTCTCTCCTTAGTAAATTCGAAAAAAATTGGACGACAGTACCTTGTTGACGATGGGCTTTTATTACACCAAAATTCCGCGCCAGTGTCTGTTTTTAGACTTAGAGGCACCATCGATGCTAAAAATAGACTCCTGTCACTTATATCACTTGGCAAGCTTTGATTGTATTCTGAATGTCCAGATGACCCATCACAGCCCCACTTCGACGTAAGAGTAAATTCAAAATTTGCTGCATTAATTCGTTCCTGCGAAAAACTTTCAAAAAGGCGCTTTGTCGTATGGTCCATCAGACTTTGTAAGCTAACAGTGGCTTCTTTTTCTGACACTTGGATTTTATCCGGATAACATTTCTTCTTTTCATCAAGAACTTTTTTATAAGGAGGCAAAATATCATATCCTTCTCTTTGCAAAACGTACTTTATTGTTTCGTACTGATGTTTTGATAATTCAGCATCCAGCATTAAGGCAAGTGCAGTTGTTGAAGGAATATATGATTGTGGTGTTATTTTTGTATCTGGTGAAGTTCCACTTGCCATTATTAATTGCTTTTGTGGGTACTGAGATGCTAAATCAGCTGCTTTGTACCTTTTACTACGATACTTGCAGTCATCGAATTCCTTAACTGGTCTTCCTTTTTTCTTTGAACAGCTAGGTTGGTCATCAGCAAGTGATACTTCGAACATATCTTAAAAAAATTTCATAATATTCAAAATAAATTATTATTATTATATTAATTCTTTAAAGATGTATGTATTTACTTTCTAACCAAGTCGCATTTTTCCGAAAGAAATAAGATTTGATTTTGTGCGATTCTCTCCAACGATTTAAAAAATGACCAAAAAACCTCTTTTGAACTGCCTTTTCCACTATTTCAATTTCATCAATAGTAAGCACCGAATTTTTCTGTTTTATAAAATTTGTTAACAAATTAACATTGCTACCATAATCAATAAGTTCATGGCACAATTCACTATATGAAACAGAAAATAAAATCATTTTTAGAATTATATTTTAAATTTTATTACAATATTTATTAACGTTAACTATTTACTTGTTGCGAATTTTGTTTTCAATTTAAGCGGTTTTCTTTTTACATTTTCTTTTTTAAAACATATGATTTTGTTTATTTTTTTTTAATCTTATTCACATCTGTCAACAATTTATTAACAAATTGTTGTTATAATTAATAACTTAAATTACTTTAAAACGTTAAGCCTAAAGGTATGCAAAACTTTTTTATTAAAAATACTAGGGTGCAATATTCGTGAATTTTTTACTAAATTTTGATTTTTTTAAAAGATTGACAAAAGTTGGTGAATTTTTTTGACTAATTCGAAAGAAGGGCCTTTTACCTTTCATTTCGTTATACTGTGAGCACGGAGGTAAACCGAGCTAACTGACATTTTCTCCAACGAAAACAGCCAATGCTGAATTTTTAAGGACAATTTTGATGCACTCATATCTCCCAAACTATGTAGGCAATAACTTTTTTTTTCCGTTAAATTAAAAACAAGGCTTCGGATTTAAATAAAATCGACACTCAGATTTTTCCGCTCGAAACATCTTCGATATATAAATCTCTGAATTTGAACAAAATTACCATATATTTCCCTTTCACAACTTTAACCAGATTTCAACCGATCTTTTCCAAGAATATATATACATATATCTTAAAAGAAATGCAGATTTTTGTTTGCCAGACTCTTCTCTATAAAATAGCATCATTAGATTTTTTAAAAGTAATAGTCAAAAAATGCCTTTTTTGCAGCAGAAATCCCATAGTGCGCCGCACAGTGCACCATTACCATTTCACGGGAAGGCGGTCAAAAATCCATAACTTTTGAAATCCATAACTTTGAAATAATGAAATGTGGCTTTTTTGTTTTGTTTGGTAGGTGGGACTTTAGCCTTTAATCTTCACTGTAAAACATAAACATGGAACGATAATAAAAAAAAAGTTGTGGAGGGTTTAAAATCAGAGTTCAGAAAAAAACACACCGAACAAAAACTCAGACCAACAAACACATATTTTTATGTTAATATCAATTATGTGTGTTTCTAAATTTTGTACGGTGCCGAACACAATCATGACTGTGTTTCGTTTTAATATTTCGTTATCTAAACGAACATGTTTCTATCACGTATTTTTTTGTTTCGAACACACATAAACCACACAGATTCGAGTGTAGCTTTATTTTAAGTTCGTGTTCTTGCACGTGTACTGCTAAGAAAACAGAGCATGTTCTTAAACGCGTACATCTAAAAATTAAAAATTATCCACTCGCGATCGGAAAAATCTGATACACCCCTATAAATACGACTACAATTGTTTCAACCAAATTTATTAACAAATCTAAAACAATTCATTAGCAGTTATAAAACAAATTCGAAATTCGAGCGCAAATTCTAGGAAATTTTATTTTTTCATTAAATAAAGACCATAAAAGTACGATAATCATTTATAGCCAATTCACAAATCAACACAAAAAACAAACTCATTTTATTACAAAAACATTAACAAATTTACTAAACACACACATAGCATTGTATAATTTTATGTATGTGTTAGTAGCAACTTTAAATGCAAGTTACTCATAATAAAGGAAAAAATTTTAAAAATCTGTAAATCTGCAAAACGGCTAAAAAGAAATACCTTTCAAGTAATATACACTTGGTCAAAATTGGGTTAAACGGTAGAACAAAACATCAGTTACAAGAAATCGCCTAGCCTATTAATATTATAGATAATAAAAATATAAAAAAAAACAAAAATTAAGAAAATAAAAAAAAAATGAAATTAATTCATGAACAACATATAAAATTTCTCTGTTTTCTATTCTATTATTATCTTTTTATTTTTTATTATTTTTTTATTATCTTTTTATTTTTATTTTTTTTTACAAGTCCCAATGAATTATTTTAGTTTTTTAAAATAAATTTGAATTTAATTATATGTGTACATAACGAAATATTAAAACGAAACACAGTCGTGATTGTGTTCGGCACCGTACAAAATTTAGAAACACACATAATTAATATAAAAATAGAAATATGTGTTGGCTGCTTTAGAATAGAACATTGTGTGTTTGGTGTATGTATTAAAAAAGGTTTTTTTTATATAGTTATCTTATTTTTTCAGTTAATTTTTCAATTAATACTTTTTACAAATTTTGTAAGTTAAATTTTGTCAGAAAATGCCAAATGCCCGTAAACTTTTTAGTGCTTTTTTGTCCAACCTTCGGTTTTTTTTTTTTTTTTTTTTAAAGAGCCCGAGTTAAAATATAACTTATTAAGCAGCGAACGTAAAAGTTACCTGATATTGGTTCAAGATAGAGAAGTTTCAATGAAAAAGACGTATGTTTTTACTTTAGTTAAAAATTTTTGATGTGTAAACATCTATACGCGCAGGGGGGTAAATTTCTATTTCACAATACAATCACAAAAACAGCGTAACTCATATCGGTGTGAGCTGAAGCAGATAACGCTGTGTGACTTCTGATTGTATTGGTGAAAAAATTTTGATATCTTCTTTTCTAAATATTTTCCAATTGTCTTTCAAAAAACATCAATTGTATTTCAGAAAACATCATTTGAATTTCAGAAAATATAAATAGAATTTCAGAAAACATCAATAGAATTTCAGAAAACATCAATTGTATTTCAGAAAACATCAATTGTATTTCAGAAAACATCAAATGAATTTCAGAAAACATAAATAGAATTTCAGAAAACATCACTTGAATTTCAGAAAACATAAATAGAATTTCAGAAAACATCAATATAATTTCAGAAAACATCATTCGAGTTTCAGAAAACATCAATTGAATTTCAGAAAACATCAATTGTATTTCAGAAAACATCATTCGAGTTTCAGAAAACAACAATTGAATTTCAGAAAACATCAATAGAATTTCAGAAAACATCAATTGTATTTCAGAAAACATCAATTGTATTTCAGAAAACATCAATTGAATTTCAGAAAACATCATTTGAATTTCAGAAAACATCATTCGAGTTTCAGAAAACATCAATAGAATTTCAGAAAACATCAATTGTATTTCAGAAAACATCATTCGAGTTTCAGAAAACATCAATTGAATTTCAGAAAACATCAATAGAATTTCAGAAAACATCATTTGAATTTCAGAAAACATAAATAGAATTTCAGAAAACATCAATATAATTTCAGAAAACATAATTTGAATTTCAGAAAACATAAATAGAATTTCAGAAAACATCAATATAATTTCAGAAAACATAATTTGAATTCCAGAAAACATAAATAGAATTTCAGAAAACATCAATATAATTTCAGAAAACATAATTTGAATTCCAGAAAACATAAATAGAATTTCAGAAAACATCAATATAATTTCAGAAAACATCATTCGAGTTTCAGAAAACATCAACTGAATTTCAAAAAGCATCAATAGAATTTCAGAAAACATCAATTGTATTTCAGAAAACATCATTTGAATTTCAGAAAACATAATTAGAATTTCAGAAAACATCAATTGAATTTCAAAAAGCATTATTTGAATTGCTGAGAACATTAATTGTATTTCAGAAAACATCAATTGAATTTCAGAAAACATCAATTGAGTTTCAGAAAACAGCATAATCGACTTATTTTTTATGCACTGGAAAATATGATGTTGATGTTTTCTTTAATTGTTATATGTTTACACATCTCCCTTGTGATCGGACTCACATGATTTTTTTTATTGTCTTTTTAAATATTTCTATATCAATTTTTATTGTAAATTTATAAAATACATAAATTTTTAAATCAAGAAAAATTTTTAACTATATAAAATAGATTATAAGTTGTGTACTGAAAAACTACTTTAAATCAAACAATTTTAGTACATATTTCTTCTAAATAGCCTTGATTTTCCTCTTCTAGAAGTTATTTAGCTTCTTCGTCTAATTCGAATGTTGGACGTGCACAACAAAATAGTCATAAGGTCTTCATTAGTGCAACATCTGGACATTTTTCTTGTGTAGTGCTCGTGAAAAAATACAAACATTACAAAAACAAAAAAAAAATACAAAATATTAACTAGAACAACCGCCAATTTTTTTTTTCCAAAAGTGGGGGGCAAAGTTTAAAATTCGTTTTTTTTTCGATTTGGAACATTGTAGAACAATCCTAGAAGAATTCAGAACAATCTTCAAAAAAAATTTTATTTCCAAAAATGGGGGGCTAACTTCGCACACTTGAATGAATAACATTAAAATTAGGAAAATTATTATACCCCATACCACTATGTGGTCAAGGTATAATGACTTTGTGCTGATGTTTGTAACTACTAAAAATTTTTGACGTAGACTCATCTTTTATTATACCGATCGACTCTGATTCACTTTCTGAGTCGATTTAGCGATGTCCGTCCGGCCGTAAGGCCCTTGTCGCTCTAGCTACCTTAGTTTACGACAAAAGCGCGTTTTTATGATTTTTTTTTTCAATTTTTCATATGAAACTGGTATTTTTGTAGGCGATCCGAATTAAGGCCCTTTTCGAAAAAAAACGCGTTTTTATGATTTTTTTTCCAATTTTTCATATGAAACTGGTACTTTTTGTGATCCCAAATTAAGGCCCTTTTCGCTCTAGCTAGCTTAGTTTACGAGAGAAACGCATTTTTATGATACTATACTGTTGTCGTATAGAACTATAAGTCTGCACTATCTAAAATTTTTGAAAGAATTTTGCTACAAAGTTTTTGCCTATTCTATAAAAAAAACATCATAACGAGCATCAGTTTGGCTTCTGACATAAACATGGCAATCCTGTGCAATGTCACAGGATCTTAAGTACAATAACTGATACTCTTGAAAATAGACCTTATTGTTCAGCAGTTTTTCTGGATATTCAACAAACTTTTGACAGAGTATGGCATGATGGCCTATTTTACAAGTTTAAAAAAAACACACAAACCAAATTTGAGAAAAATCTGTACAATATTTTTGATTTTGTATAGATTTATGAGAAGATCGGGTATCAGTTTCATATGGAGGCTATGATTAATGCCGTTTTCTTTTCTGACAAAAAATGTCGCCCTTTTTTTGCCCTTTTTTGGAAAATTGTATTTTTTTATATATTCTGTTATATATCAATCGAAAGGTCTCAAAGTGCTGTATTCATAAATTCAAAAAAATTTTGATTATTATCCTCTTGGAGTCATAGGTTGAAAATATTCAAAAAAGGGGAACAATGGGGAATTATTCTCACACTATGACCTGAAAGAAGTCAATGGCTGGAATTTTTTGTGATTTACGAGGGCTCGACTTTGAGACCTTTCGATTGATGTATAAGATAAGGTTGCTCTTAATTCAGAATATATAAAAAAATAGATTTTCCGAAAAAAGGGCAAAAAAAGGGCGACATTTTTTGTCAGAAAAGAAAACGGCATAAGAATTGTCCTATAGGGTTTATTTTTGGATTACTGATATATGGATGTGATAAACATACATATACCCACTTTGACAAAGATCTTTATGATAATTTGGATAGGGCTAAATTGTATGGGGACTAGGTCTGAACATGAACCGATTTTCACCAATTTCAATAGCGTTCGTCCTATGGCCTATAGAAGCTTATCTATTTTTAGTTCCCCTTTTTAAGCAATATGCGGGCACGGAGGAGTGTGAAAATTGGCATAGTTATAGCTCATATGGAGGAGAAGCTGAGAATGATAAAATTTATGTTTAATCTGTCTTAAGAATATATTAAATTAAATAAAATAAAATATTAATAATAATTCGTTACACACTGTTAATGCGAATGAGTTAAATTATATATCAGACGCTTTGAATTGTGAAATGCTTAAATTGATTAACATAACTTTAGGCTCATTTAAATATTCATAAATTCATAAAATATTCATAGATTTAAAAAAACATTTTAAGACAAAAATTGAATGGAAAAAAATATTTCCTAGAATTTGCACTCGAATTTTGAGTGCTGGGCTATACTAGTATACTAAATTTCATTAAAATATATTCATATTTGCGACCCGTAGTTTGATTACAAGGTATAATTGGACACACAGACGGACGGACGGACATCACTAAATCGAGTCAGAAAGTGAATCTGAGTCGATCGGTATAATAAAAGATAGGTATAGGTCAAATTTGGGGCCCTATGCTCCTTATAGGAGTTTCGGGAACATATATATATATATATAGGTCAAATATTTATGGTAGCTACAAACATCAGCACAAAGTCATTATACACCACATAGTGCTATAGGTTATAAAAATTTTCGGACTGACTGTATTACTTATTATGTGTATTCATTCATCTTAATTATGTATGTTGTATGTAAGGAGTAAGCGACAACATATAGCTTGTGTATATTGTGTCAACCCGAACGAAGTGTAAATAAACGGAAATGAACGCAAAATGTTATAACACGCATCATTTGCGACAAAAAAAAAAGAAAAACTACCACAAAATTGAGTTTGTTTTGCATCTCAAAATTTTTGTTAAGCAGCTTTTTTTTTTTTTTTTTTGATTTTACAACTTCAATTTACCTTTGTTACACTTTTTTGATATCATTCTGTTTAAGTTGCTTTAGTTTATATATGCAAAACAAACCAAATAGTAAACTAGTCCATATTAGTGTAACATGCATGCAACATTTATTTTAAAGTAATATTGATGGTATTTGATGATGGAACTATTTGAATATCTTTAAAACACAGTACTGGTATCATATGAAAGAAAATCGAAAGTGTCGGCTTAAAAATCTTGTGCGATAATAAAAAATTATATCACACCCGTTTGTAGTCTATTGCCCAGTTGTGCGATCAATGCATTACAGAGAGAATTCGTTGATCAGTCGAACTAGCCGTATGTGGAATAAACCCCCCGTACAGGTCTTTCCTGAGTTATAATCTAATAAAATTTAAATCAAATATCAACAAACACTACTCCCTCTTTCCTCCTTCCCATAACCTATTTTCCTGAGATCAACACAATGTACTGCATCTGTAGGGACCATCTCCTGAGTGTTGGTCAATAATTTAAAAAAAAAGCAAATTTTTATTAAAAAAAAAATTGCATAAATTGTGACATGATATGCTACCCCAACCACGGCATATGCCAAATTTAGGCCCCTGTGACTTTTTCGTATTTCGAAATTTCAAAATTTAGCTAGATGGCAAAGGAATTTGGAAAATCGAAGAGTTGGGCAAATTCTGTTCTATTTTTTCTATGTCTGCAAATAAAACTTGATTAGGGTTGTATTATTTTCAGACCGACTGTAACTTTAATGAATTAATGAAATTAAAAGTTATGTGCCATTTTTATATTCAAATATTTACCATACAAAAATTAACTCTTCAACAATTGTTAGTCTTACTGTTTGTACCTTCACTTTTTTGATTGACTGTAGTTTCTTCTAAAATGTCTTCCTGTTTTGGTTTTGTTGTCCACTTTGTCAACTGAATATAATAATCAAAACTAGTCGCAGCCAAGCAACAGACACCAAAATCTTAAACGTCAACCAGACAATGTGCGTAAAATACAATTTGAACAAGTTGGAAAATTATAGTCGGTCTACATCGACTATAAATAGACTATACCATGCGTTTCGAGAGAGGGTCTTGGATCCAACTATTCTAAGGATATAGAAAATAAGCATACAGCGGCAGACCATATTAATATAGCCACTTGTGAAAAGTGACAAATAATCATTTATATTGCAAATATTTTAATGAAAAAGTCATAATTATGTCGTGTGTATTTTTTTTTCTTTTTTGGTATCTAACGGATCCTGAAACGAGTTATTTGTTTATCTCTGGCACCAATAACAACTATTGGTAGGATTGTGATTTTATGAGAGTACTGTCATTCAATAGCTTGTCGCAGTTAGAGTACCAACTGTTCGATTCATAGTTTTTACGTTTTAAAAACATTTTATTGATATATAGTCAGCCCATTCTGAATATTCCCGCGGATTTTTCTCCCGAGAAAAAATAATCCTGTTCTAAACAGACGGGGGAAACTAAAATTAGAGAGATAGAACCACGAATTTTCGAATTTCGTTTAGTTTTTGGTGTTAAATGCAAATAAATAAAAGAGAAAAAACTCCCGGGGAGTTTTATTCATAATGAGAAAAAAGGGAAAAGTGAAAAAATTCTTGCGGAATACTTATTTAGAATTGGGCTGTCTATAGTGTTATAATGCCATATTTCTTAAAAATTAATAAGCTTTTGATATTTTAGGTTACTTTAGTCTCCTAGCAAAATTAGTGAGTTAAAATACTGATCATTTAAATACTGATCATTCAATAGAATGTAGCATTTCAAGGTGTCCAGTTTTTTCTTAATTAATAGATGCCGTCGATTTAACTCCTTGGTCATGGGGAAAGTCAGTGACCTCTCTCCTAAAAAAAATTAGTGATACTAAAACTTTTATTTAAAATACTGATCATTCAAATAAACAGATTACATCAATTGCAGCGTTTCAAGGGCATCTTTGTTAATACAATTAAGAAAAAAACTGAACAATAATGTCGATTTAACTTCGAAACGAAAGGGTAAAAGTGGCCCCAAAAAATGACCACACCTAGAGACGAGCGCCAAATAAGCAATATTTGCACAGCTAACAGAAATGCCACCCCGAATTTGCTAGTAAAAAAGATTCTGGATGCTAATATATCATCTATGACGGCTCGTCGTCGTCTGAAACACTGTCAGACTGCAGCAAGGATCACAGGTACTAGAATGTATAAGTTTGGAAAAAGGTAAATTCATCCTTTTGTATAAAATTAGCCTTTTAGCCTTTTTATTTTTCACTGCCAGATTCCAGCGCTCGAAATTCGAGTGAAATTTTTAGACAACTTTATTTTTCAACTTAGCCAATTCACAAACCAACACTATTTTGGTTTGTTATTATTGTGAATGAAGAAAACAAACTCAACAAACACAAATTTAATAAACACACACATAGCATATGTATAATTTTATGTATGTGTTAGTAGCAACTTTAAATACAATTTCCTCAAAATAAAGAAAAAAAAATAATAAAAATCTGTAAATCTGGTGAACAGCTAAAAAGAAATACCTTTCAAATAATATACGCTGGATCAAATCGGGATAAAACGGTAGAACAAAACATCGGTAACAAGAAATCGCCTAGCCTATTAATATTACAGATATACTTCAGGTATTAACAGATAATTGCATAATAAAAAGAGTGAATTACCCTCTAAGCATTCGGGTGTCTTCTGCCAGCAGTAGCCAAGGTAACGGTCGCCTGTAGATTTTGGAGGGCACCATGAGATAAAACCAAAATACCAAGGTCATGGATACCAAGATGCTTCCAAGACGGTATCCCAAGGGTGATTTTTGCTTCATGCATGATTCAGCGCCTGGCCAAAAGAAAATAAAAATATTAGGGTTTTGAAATGGGCTGAAAATTCCCCAGACCTCAACCCTACTGAAAAGCTTCGGAAATTGCTGAAAGGGGAAATTTTCAGGGAGCAATTCATAGAGCATAGGAGTGACGAAATAAAAAATATTTCCATAAAATACATACAAAGTATGGCTAGAACGATTGAAGCGGTGATTGCTTCAAAAGGGGGTTCAACAAAATATTAATCACACATCTTTCAATTTTTCACCCTGTGGTTCTAATAATATGAGCACTAGGGTGTCCCAAAAAAAAATTTTTGTCCCCCAGCTTTTTTTTTAAAGCTTTTAGTGTGAAGTATTTTTGTGATTTTTTTTAGTTTTTTAGGAAGAGGTTTAGAGGCCGCTAAGGTCGAATTTTACCCAAAAATCGGGAAGTGGTACTAATCCCAGAAGCTTGTTGTCGAAATTTCCGGTTGCACTAATTGAAAGTCAATCAATTTTTTTCTTTTTTTTCTGTAAATCGGGCATTATCTTTCCATCCCAATGCACTGTAATGAAATTGGACGCCTCAAACTTCTTAATAAACTCTGCGACAATCATTCGCTGTTTGTGACGTGCCCTCCAAATTCAAATTCAAGATTTAATATCCGAAGCCAGCCTAGCCTTTTTTGAAGCCCGCAACATATCTGTTGATTTTTTACAAACAGATCCGGATAATTGGCATAACAACAAATCTTTTAGTGAAGCAAAGAATAAAGTTCAGCAATTGCACGTGGTAAATGATGTCGCAGAACTCGGTGTAGCCTTTGCTCATTCTTATATTAATGTAACAACTTCTAAAACAGACTTTCAGAATTTATTGCATGGTATAGAACTACATCGTAAAAGCTCTAATAAATAATTGCAAAGCAAAAACAAAATTATTTTTTAATATATTTTGGGTGTGAGAAGTAAGCTGCCAAGAGTTTTTTTTTTTTTAGTTTAAGAAAATTTCACCATCAACCATATTGACTCTCATTGCAACAGAACAAAAAACCACCCATATTTTATATTTGAAAAGAAAATCTAACATTAAAACAAATCCGATGCATAACTGGCAAACACCTTAGAATATTTTTAATTTCACAAAATGGGTACAAAGCGTAAAAAGGGTATAACTTTGGAACGGTAAGAGCAAATTCAAAATTTTTTTTCCCAAGATGACTCAGAATTTATCCACCTTTTAAACTGCGTCGTTAGTTTTTTAACTTTTATAGAAATTTTAAAAGTTACAAAGCAATACTTTCAAAATTTATGCAAAATTTACGAAAAAATGTCATTAAGGGTACCCAAATGAGCAAGAAAAATTACCGAAACTTATGATTTTTACACAGGAAAGTAAAGTTTGAACATTTTTCTAATAAAATATATTTAAAATATTGACTTCGTAACAAAGTAAATCGTGGCTATGGTCCAAGTAATAAGTAAAACTCAAAAAATGTCCGGAAAACCCAATTTTTGGGTAACATTCGACTTTAGCGACCTCTAAACCTCTTCCGAAAAATCGGAAAAAAATCACAAAAATACTTTACCCTATAAGCTTTAAAAAATGCTGGGGGACCCATGAAAATCGAAAAGCAACATTTTTTTGGGACTCCCTAATGAACACCCATTGTAACTCAAATTTTAGTGCTTTTGTAATAAATTTGTCGCTTGGAAATAAGAAAAAGTTCACATCTGATGTTACTTTTATATGGCTACTAGGTAGAAAAAAATGGAACATTCGTGATCATAAAAACATATATGTGACCTGCTCCGCGAAAAGGGACCTAGTGTGTCAAAAACGGGTTGTGTCAAAAACGGTGGATTCTGGTATCTAAAAGGGTGTAGGAACTTTCAATGCGTTTTTTTCTCAAAACTTAATTTTCATACACTAGGTCCCTTTTCTCGGAGAAGGTCACATATGTATGTTAATTTTTTTTTAGATGGAATTAGTGAAGGTCGGGAATCAGCTTTATATGGGAAAATTACCAAAAATGGTCCTACAGGGTTTATATTTGGACTAGATTAGTGGGTATAACAGACACACATATACCAAATTTTATCGATATATACAGAGGGTGACAATACATTAGAAACTTTTACAATATTCTGAATTCGCCAATTTTGTAAAAAAAAAAAGTTTACAAAAAACACAAATTAAAAAAAGATAAAACAATGGAAACTTTTAAACTTCTGTTCCAGAGTTGATAAAAACAATAAAAATAGAAGATGGTATGAAAGGAAATTTACAAAATCTTAAGCGTTATTTAAAGATTTACAGTTTCTGACGTTTTCTTTCAAATGTTTTTTAATGTTTTATTCTTATAATTAATTATTATAAAAAAAATTATTTTAATAATTTTTGTGACAAATATTCGACAAATAAATTCATAATTTCAAAAATTATCAAGAAATGTCGTGAAAGAGGTACGTTGACGACTCAACAATTAAGCGGCAGGCCCCGTAAAACGAATCATAAACAGGAAAATTTGATTGCAAGAGTTAAAAAAGTGAAAAAATGTTATCAGAAGAGTTTATTAACAATTTGAAACTAAAAATATGTGCCCAAACTGTTTCCCGACGAGCAATTGAGGCTGATGTTGGTTGTTATCGTCCTGTGAAGAAATCATTGATATCAGAGAAAAATCGTCTGGCTCGCATAAATTCTGTTGAAGAACTCATAAACCGGCCAAGACTCATAAACCGGCCAGATGAGTCCAAATTTTGCTTAAGTGGCCAGAGGCCCAAAATATACAATATAAAGTTTGTCGTTGGCAATATTATTGTCTTGGGTTGCTTTTCTAATGTCTCGAAGTTGTAACATGACAACGAACCAAAACACTCCTCACCAGTTGTAACCGAATGGCTATAATCTAGTGCACTTAGTGTTTTGGAATGGCCAGCCCAATCAGCAGATCTCATTCTATGGGAAATTGTAGATCGAAAAATACAAACACGAAATTATGCAAAAGAGACAGATCTCAAGAGGCAGTTAATTCAGAGTGGCAAAAAATTTCAATAGATACCATCAACAATTTAATTGACTCCACTCCTGCGCGTTGGGAATTAGTTCTAAAATAATGTAACCCATGCAAACAAAGTTTTTATTAAAACTCTATCTTTCCTTATGCATATGAGTTTTGAATCTCTTCGTGACTGCGCGTGACTGCGCGCAACTTTGCGTGACTATTTTAAAATTAATCTTTGATCACAACAAGTCTCTGGACCAAGTTTAAGATTGATTGGATGAGGGGAAATCCGTTTTAAATCTCTCCGTGACTGTGCGTGACCATGCGTGACTAAGTCAAAGTTAAGCTTTTTTTCATGGCAAGTCTATCGACCAAGTTTCATATCGATCGGATAAGGGGAAATGGGTTTTAAAGCACTCCGTGACTGTGCGTGACTATGCGTGACCGTGCGTAACTAACGCAAAATTAATCTATAGTCACAACAAGACTATTGGCCAAATTTCAGATCAATTGGATGAGGGGGAATGGGGTTGCCCCATGGCAGGCAGACAGACAGACAGAGAGTATGAGTTAAAAGAAAAAATTTAAAAATAATAAATACCCAACAATATATTGAAACCAAACATAAAGGAAAAGTGTTCACTTATTGTAGAGTAAAGGTTTCGAATGTTTTGTCAACAGCATAAAAATGAATAAGTCAAGCTAGTTTATGTTAATATTTCTTTTCTTTTTTAAAGAAATTGAACATACAAATTTTAAATTTAATAAAAGAGTTTTTAATTTAATGATCCAATTTATTGGTATTCACCATCCAAGTGGTAAAAAAAATATATTTTGTTAAAAGTTTCCATTGTATTGTCACTCACTGGCTTTTATAATCTGATTCTTACGATCATTTTAGTTGGTCTGATAGCGGTTATTTTTATGGGGCTAGCTTTCATATTTGATTACAAGGTTTACATGGACGTACAGACGACATACTGAAACAGATAGAAGGACGTAACGGACGGACAGACATCGCTAAATCGACTCAGAAAGTGATTCTGAGTAGTTCGGTATAATAAAAGGTGGATCTATGTCAAATATTTTTGGCAGTTACAAACATCAGCACAAAGTCGTTATACTTGCACCACATTGTGGTATAGGGTACAAAAATGCATTTAGTAGACAGTGGAAAACCTGTTGATTAAACCATAATAGCCATAAAAGTAATAACCCAGCTAACATTACATTACCAGAAGAGTATTCATATTTTGAAATGCTAAATGATGCGACGATCACTGAAACAAATGTCCATTTTGAAAGGTAGGAGAAATTGTATTCCGGTCTCTAACTCCAGCCTGTATTTACAAATGTTACGTAGTAAATTGGATATAAGACCATATACGACTAACATAGAGGTTAAGCATGGCCGACTATAAAAGAAAACCTTAAAAAGGATGACAGACAGAGTTGAATGAATACCCAAAAAGGGTAAAAATAATAATAAATTTGCTCTAATAATTTTTACCGTCTTTGAGTATTTGTTCAACCCATACAGTTTCTCTAATGTTCACTGGGTATGTCTGTGATCCATTTTAAGTTTTTCTTTTCTAGGCTTTCTCATTGACATATATGACAACACCACACCATTTATGGAGTATTCATGTTTATAACAGCAAATTATCTCATTATGATTTATTTGTAAAAGTAGTTAATTTCCGTTGTTATCGTTACAATTAAGGCAATTTGTTACTGTACCACTCGTACTTAATCTCATAACAGAAAGTGTTAAATCCTTCCTATTTGTATTAAATGTTGTAACTTTAAATGGACTATTATGATAGCAAATTTAAACTTCCTAATACTCGTAATAATAAAAAAGCGACTTAACCACAAATGGAATCAGGCTGGAAGAAATGTTTTCAGTCACAATATAGTTTCAAATTGCAACAAAATTTTTCATAATATTAGGATTTTTCTATGCATAAATTAATGAAAGTTTCATCAAATTAATGATTTAGTTTTTTAAAAAATTAATGAAAACTGCATTGTATTATTGCAACTTACAAAAATGTTATTTCCAATTTTGGTAATTCCATAATTTTGTTATAGAAACTTTTAATTGAACCATTTATATTGAACTGGCATAAGTCACTTTTTCAAAAAAGCAAGTAAAAATTAATAATTCTACGGTACAGTATGTTTGAAAAAAAGTTCTTAGAAAACCATGGTCTTTTTTTAGCGGAATAGTAATAAATCTGCAATATATAAAATTTTCTCAAAATGTATTTATATTTTTCGACCTGGATTTTGATTACAAGATAGAAGACAGACGGACAGACAGACAGCAGCACCGGATCTCCTACTATAATAAGCGAACAATATAAAAACATAGAAAAAAAAACGTTTGAGAAAAAGACGCATCCAGTAGAGCAACAGTCTGGACATGTAGAAACCGAGCGATAGAGAATGGTACGAAGAAGTCATCTGGAGGCTATGCCAGGGCGAAAATTGGGAGCATATTCAGCTACTACGCGTCACCGAATATACTTATTCTGGAGTTAAAAGGCGCACGCAAGTCACCACAGACAAGTTATTATCACAGGAGATTTTAATTCGCGGTCAATAGATTGAGGAAGCGAGAGGACTAATGAAATAGGGAGAGTTCTTCTGGAAGGTTTCCAAAGCTCGAAGTTGTCCTCGTAAATAAAAGAAACACCCAACCATTTTGCTTACGTGACGATTGTTGATCTTACACTTATAGGTGCATCCCTTAGCAGCGGTGGACCTACACGATTCTCTCGATAGAAAGTAGCATTTCAAGTTCGATACGGAAACTTTCATGGAAGTCTTCTACAACAACCTTAACGAACAGACTGTATCTCGTATGGCAGACCAAAAACGGCATGTGATGCTTCCATGCCAAGGAAAAGAATGTGTCAGACGAAAAACGAAAATTATTGGTGGAATGAGAATATAGGCACACTAAGAAAGAAGTGTCTGAAGATAAGACGAAAAAACAGAGAAGCAGAGCACGGCAGGATTTCATATCCAAGAGAGAGGCAAGGAAGAATTTACAGGGAGCCATAATTATAAGCAAATCGGAATGTTTTAAACAGCTATTAACGAAGCTAACGCGAATCCCTAGGGCAAAGCATAACTTGTGGTTATGTCAGGTTCAAGGGGAAAAAATCAGCCCAAATTACTTGGCCAGATTTAATAGGTAAAATAGTAAAAACTCTATTCCTAGAAGGGAAACGATACGTCGACGATTACGTAAACAACACTTCATCCCCACAACTGATTGTGGTGGCGGAGGAGGAAATTCTGAGCCTTTGCTCAAGAATTAGTGATAACAAAGCTGCAGTATTGGACTGCATTCCCAATGGGCCGTGCTCAGAACGGGACCATAGATATTCCAACGGGACCAGGTTATTCAGCAAAAGCGTAGAAGACGGCATATGTTATAATAGGTGGAACATCAAAAATTTATAATGACCCCAAAGCCGAGTAAAGCACTAGGAGAACTTCAGTCGTATAGATAAGCAAGTGTCTGGAGAGAATTATATATAATAGATTGCTAACCGCCGTCGCAGAAGTTGGAGGTATATCGTAAAGACAATATGGTTTCCGAAAGGCAAAATCTACAATCGACGCGATCTTTGTGATGAGTATAGCCAAGAGGGCAATTCAAGGCAAAGAAACTACCAGGAAATATTGTGCCTCATTATTTTGGATGTAAAAAACGCTTTCAACTTAGCGGGATGGAAGAATATCGTAACGTCGCTAAGGAACATACATGTGCCAGAGTACCTGATACGAGTAGTCAATTCCTATTTCTCAGATACGACACTATGGTACGTAACTGACAGGAGCATGAAGGTGTACGTCTGGCAGGAGTTTCCCAAAGTTCGCTTCTAGGACCTCTATTAATGAACATCGTGTATGACGGCGTGTTCAGCATAAAAGTACCGGAGGAAGCGATAATTGTTGGTTTTACAGATGGCATCGCAGTAATAATAGAAGCGAGAAACCTAGAGGATGTATAAGAATGAAGCCATTCGGACGATACAAATTTGGCTGGAGTCAATGAATCTGGACCTGGCGGATCACAGGAACGAAGCTGTACTAATAAGTGGGAAAAGAAGGCGAGAAGCCCTAAGGATTAAAGTCGGCAGTAGCGAAATAATCTCATCAGTCTGTTAAGTAGCTTGGAATAATGATCGACAATCGCCTAAACTTGCGTGCATAAAAGCAACTGGTGTCGCAAATGTTTTGGCCACGATGATGTCAAACGTAGGAGGACATCGTCAGAGTCGAAGACTATTATCCTCTCGAGTGACAAACTCCCTACCAGTATGGAATAGAGCTCTCATAAGCGTAGCCATGAAGGACATGGTGGCCATCTTCAGGAGAAGATGTTTAAGAGAGTACTGCGGATATAGCACAATGTCTTTGGACTCTGCTAGCATCTTAGTGGGAATCATCTCAATAGATCCAGGAGCAAAGGAGCTAACGGAGATATACGAGGTAAGGAGAAAACATCCGGCCGTACCGGGACGACCGATATGAATGGCTGAAAGAAAAAAGTCAATGGAAAAATGACAAATAATACGGGAAAATTGCCATAAAGGTCGGTGGATCTTTAAATTGATCCCAAACATCATTCAGTGGATAAATCTTAGTCAAGTAGAGGTCAACTATAATCTGAAACAATTTCTAACTGGAATGGAGGTTACAGGAGCTACCTATATCGATTTGGACACGGCAGCTAAACTAGGTGCCCACAATGTAGTAGTAGTATTCACGTGCCCACAGTTTGACGTCCAACTAGTACAACTGGAACTCGAGCATTGTGAACGTGATAGCTGTGGTGAGTAGCTAAGGCTATCCTTCTCTGCGACGCTGGGAAGTACGAATCGGACATACCCCGGACATGGATCTTATCCAAGATTTTCACCGCCCAGACCAAAAAAAAGACAGACACACCCAACAAAACCTTGGTAATGATAAGTTATTACCGTTGCATGACATGGTAATGTTACTCCATACCTTTTGAATAATTTCAAGCTAAATGTAAGGACTTCCTGATAATGATTTATGAAAATACTTACTGGTAATGACCACTGTTTGTACTAGTAAAAACTATAAATAATGAGTTAAATTTAATGAAACAAATTATTCGCGGCGACAGTCATCATTGGATAAAAAACGCAGCAAAAGCTGTTAAATTTTACATTACATTATCTACAACATATGGTGCGATACCAATGTGTTGTTTTCACAGAAACTTACTTTACTCCATACATGTAACAAATTACTCAAAACCCTTCTTATAATCTATAAAGTAACTAGTTATTTGTATCAGTACCTAGTAAGATGCCGGTAAGGCCTTTCCTTCAATGACACCCCCATGTTAAAATAATGAATTTCGTAATGGAAAGGTAACTACTGACAACTTTTGATTTCATATTCTAAAGCTCATTACAACTAACGGACGGACGGACGGACGGACACTGACAGACGCTGAACCGACTTAGAAAGTGGTTCTGAGTCGGTCGATATAATTAAAGGTGGCTTCAGGTCAACTAATTTTGAACCGACTTCCAAAGTGGTTCTAAGTCGGTCGGTATAATTAATGGTGGGTTCAGGTCAAATAATTTTGATAGTTACATAAATCAGTACAAACTCTTTATACCCTGACCACAGAGTTGTACAGGGTACAAAAATCTTCAAAATTCTAGATGGATTTTAATGTTTTGTTGCATAAATACGTGTAGCATAACATTTATACAGAAGACTTAAGACATAAACTTAACATTTTCCAGTCCAGTGATTCGAAATGGAATTTTAAATTTAATTCTATTAATTTAGAAGCAGCTAAAAATACTGTTATAATACATGAAGTGATTTTATAACGTTTTCATAATTTTTTTCATTTAAAAAAAATTGGCCTGGAAAGGGTTAATAACCGAAGAAGGGTTATACATTTTCTTATTTGGTAATTTACTCCAATAATAGTAAACGGTATTTGAACTATTTACAATTATTACACAGAAACTTAATTATGCTTAATAAACCATAACCATAAAATATAGAGACAACAACAATGGCATACAAATTTCTTATCAAAATTCAAACAAAGCCAAATCAATGTTTATTGAATATTACAACTCATTTAACCTCATCTATGTTTGTTCACTTCTTTATTCAGTGAGGGTTATCACAATAATATAATTATGATAAAAAAACAAAAACAAACTACTGTGTTGGCATATATACGTGACCAACCTTGTTTACATTGCCCAAGAATTCCCATAAATGTTCAATTTACACAATTATTAAATACAAATTTTAAGGTTTTTTTGTCTTTTGCTAATAATACGATGTAGGCAGCAAGTTAAGCCAAAATTATATTAAAATTTTGTTTTAACAAAATTAAAAATTTAATGATAAAAAAATAAATAAATTTAAAAAAAAAACTTGCATCTTTGTAAAGATTATGCAATTTTTCGCCACTCATGACAGCTGCCAAATATTAAAACATTTCGAATGTGGCTAAGACAAGTTGCCGTGTTTGCAAGTGGTTTTAAAGACATATGAGATCATACTCGTATGCAAAAAGAAATGAAAAGTAAAAGAGTTCGTAATAAGAAATGCTACAAAGAGTAAAGGGAAAAAAGAGGTGTAACCAAATCAAAAGAAAAAACCATGAACAAATAAAAGAAACAACTTCAATACATGACCGGGTAATTTTTTTCCTCATAGTGTGTTATACTTTCAACGATACTTTTTGCTACAGTTACAAAATAAGAAAAAAAAAATCATTATGAAAAGCTTTCCTTGGAGTTTTATTGTTCATTTTTTAATCACGATAATGATGAGTTTAAACAGTTTAAAATAAAAATATAGACGAATTTTAAATACTCTATACATAGTTTGTTTAAACACAAACAAAAAGTAAGAGTGTGCCGAATTTTTTTGATGCCCTCCCCCTGCGTCTTAAACTCAATATTACACCCAATGTTGAGTACGACTACCACTTTAAAACTGTTGCCGATACTGAAACATTATTTCCGAATACCAATTTAAGTGAATTGTTTTTCTATTATAATTTCTTTTTATAAAAAATAATGATCGTGTCTTCTATAGAAAAATTAATTACTATTTGATTACTAGAGTAGAACTGCTATAAGTTCCCTAAGTACTTCCAATAACAATAATGAAATTCATTATTTAAAGCAGCCGGCGTTATAATACCCAATGTTTGATCCCTATTAGAATGTTTTGAGACCTTAGAAGTTAATTAAAAAAAAAAATCAATGATTCTTGGCTAAAAATTATTCATATTAAATATAACTTAATTTTAAAATATTTTATTTATCTGAATTAGCTAGTAATGTGTTAATTTAAGGATATTTTTAATTTTTTTTAATTTATAATTTTTAATTTATAATTTTAAACTTTTAATTTTTAATTTTTAATTCTTGTATTTAATTTTTATTTTTAATTTAAAAATTTTTTTTTTTTATTTTTAATTTTTAATTTTTGTATTTTTAATTTTTAATTTTTAATTTTTAATTTTTAATTTTTAATTTTTAATTTTTAATTTTTAATTTTTAATTTTTAATTTTTAATTTTTAATTTTTAATTTTTAATTTTTAATTTTTAATTTTTAATTTTTAATTTTTAATTTTTAATTTTTAATTTTTAATTTTTAATTTTTAATTTTTAATTTTTAATTTTTAATTTTTAATTTTTAATTTTTAATTTTTAATTTTTAATTTTTAATTTTTAATTTTTAATTTTTAATTTTTAATTTTTAATTTTTAATTTTTAATTTTTAATTTTTAATTTTTAATTTTTAATTTTTAATTTTTAATTTTTAATTTTTAATTTTTAATTTTTAATTTTTAATTTTTAATTTTTAATTTTTAATTTTTAATTTTTAATTTTTAATTTTTGATTTTTAATTTTTAATTTTTAATTTTTAATTTTTAATTTTTAATTTTTAATTTTTAATTTTTAATTTTTAAGTTTTAATTTTTAAGTTTTAATTTTTAATTTTTAATTTTTAATTTTTAATTTTTAATTTTTAATTTTTAATTTTTTTTTTAATTTTTAATTTTTAATTTTTAATTTTTAATTTTTAATTTTTAATTTTTAATTTTTAATTTTTAATTTTTAATTTTTAATTTTTAATTTTTAATTTTTAATTTTTAATTTTTAATTTTTAATTTTTAATTTTTAATTTTTAATTTTTAATTTTTAATTTTAAATTTTAAATTTTTAATTTTTAATTTTTAATTTTTAATTTTTAATTTTTAATTTTTAATTTTTAATTTTTAATTTTTAATTTTTAATTATTAATTTTTAATTTTTAATTTTTAATTTTTTATTTTTAATTTTTAATTCTTCATTTTTTATTTTCCATTTTTCACTTTCCACTTTTCACTTTTCATTTTTCAATTTTCAGTTTTCGATTTTAATTTTTAGTTTTTCATTATTCATTATTTCCATTTTCCATTTAATTTTTCATATTTCATTTTTCATTTTTACTTTTCTCTTCATTTTTCACCTTTCAGTTTTCATTTTTAAATTTTCATTTTTTTATTTTTCGTTTTAAAGTTTTCATTTTTCATTATTCATTTTTAATTTTTCATTTTTTATTTTTTATTTTTTATTTTTTATTTTTTATTTTTTATTTTTTATTTTTTATTTTTTATTTTTCGTTTTACATTTATCATTTTTCAATTTTCATTTTCCATTTTTCATTTTTCATATTTCATTTTTCATTTCTCATTTCTCATTTTTCATTTTCCATTTTTAATTTTTCGTTTTTCATTTTTCATTTCCCATTTTTCATTTATCAATTTTCATTTTTCATTTTTCATTTTTGGTTTTTATTTTTCATTTCATTTTCATTTTTCATTTTTCATTTTTCATTTTTCATTTTTCATTTTTCATTTTTCATTTTTCATTTTTCATTTTTCATTTTTCATTTTCCATTTTTCATTTTTCAATTTTTATGTTTCGTTTCTCATTAGGGATTATATTTTTTCTTTTATATTATATCCTGATAACGATAAAAAAATATGTGGCAATACTTGTAACATAACTCATGGTATTTGTGTATTTGGTATGATTGCATCATTTTTTTGTGGCTCTTTTTGAACTGTGAATGTTGTTGTGCGACTATTATGTTCAACCACTAAAATATTACAACAAACACACCGGGTTTTTTATCTTATAGAAAAATTCTAAGATTTTGAGATCTAAAATTTTAAGAACTTTTTCAGATTCTGAGTACTTTTTTCTGTATAAAAATTATGAGAAGTTTTTCCATAGATAATTTCGCACACTCTGGATAACTCCTTCCTGAAGAAAAATTTTCAGAATCTTACTACAAAAAATTATCAGATTTTAATTGTTCTGAGGAATTTTCTCTATATAAAAATTCCTAGACTCTAAGGACGTTTTGCTATAGGAAAATTGTCAGATTCTGCGAACTTTTTCCTATAGAATTTTCAGTGTATGAGAACTTTTTCTAATAAAAAATTTCTGACTCTGACTCCTATAGAAAAAATCAGAATCTTACCAGAAAAATTATTAGATTTTGAGATCTTTTCCCATAAGAAAAATTCTCAAATTTGAGAGCTTTTCCCTGAGAAAAATTCTCAGATTCGTAGAACTTTTTTTTTCAGAATAAATGTTCTAGTCTAGAGGACTTTTTCCTCTAGATTATCCTTAGGATCTGAGGAATTTTCTCTTTAAAAAAATTTTGAGATTCTAAGGTATTTTTGCTATAGAAAAATTCTCATAAAAGACTATCTTACATAAATTTCACAGAAACTGGAGGAATTTATCTTATAGAAAAAATTATCAGATTTTAAGGTCTTTCCCCTTAGAAATATTCTCAAGCAATTTTAGTTATAGAGCAATTGACTTTTCCTACATAAAAATATTAGAAAAATTGTCAGAATCTGGTTGGTTTTTTCCTATACAAAATTTCTCAGACTCTGGAGAAGTGAATGTTTTACTAAGAAAAATTCTCAGAATCTAAGGATTTCTTATTTCAGAATAAATTTTATAATCTAGATGACTTTTTCCTAAAAAAAAAAGTTCTCAGGATCTGAGGAATTTGCCCGGTATAAAAAAACTAAGATTCTAAGGACTTTTCACTATAGAAAAAATCTAAGATTCCGCAGACTTTTACCTATCTTTCAGAATATGACTCTTTTCAATAGAATATTTCTCAGACTGTGCAGAACTTTTTCCTTTTAAAAAATTGCCCCTAGAAAAAGTTCTCAGATTTTGAGACTTCTCCCCTCAGAAAAATTTTCAGATTATGAGGACTTTTTTTTTTAAATAATTTTCAGGACTTTTCCTATAAAAAATGTTGTCAGGATTTGAGGAATTTTCTCTATATAAAAATTCTCAGGTACTGAAGAATTTTTTTCATACAAAAAATTTGAGGAATTTTAATCAGATTCTAAGGAATTATTTCCACAGATAAATTCTCAGATTCTGAGGAATTTTTTCGATAGAAAAATTCTCAGATTCTGAGGAAAACTGCTCAGAATCTGGAAGACTTATTCCTATAAAAATTTCTCAGAAAATAGAAGACTTCATCTTACAGAAACAAATACAAGGTTTTTACTAGCAAAATTATCAGATTTTAAGGTCTGTTTCCCTAAGAAAAATTATCAGTTTCTGAGGACTTTTTCCTACAAAAAACACTCATTTTTAGATTCTAAGGACTTTTCATATTCTGAGATCTTTTGTCCAAAGAAACAACATCAGATTCTAAGGACTTTCATTTAAAAAAAAAATTCCTCTTCATATGGAAACATTTTCAGGCCTTACTTCTATAAATAATTTCAGATTTTTTGGACTTTTTCCCATTTAGAAATTGAGATTTCCTACAGAAAAATCTTCAGGCCTTTTTGCCACAAAATATTATCAGATTCTGAAGACATTTTCCTTTACAACAATTTTTACATTCTGAGGACCTTTTCCCATAGAAAATTTTTTAGATGGTGCCTTTGCAAAAATGATATTGCAAAATTCATACATTTTTTAAGGAAAAGTTCTCAGATAATCTAAATTCTCAGGTTCTAAGATCATATTTCTACAGATAAATTCTCAGAGTCTGGAAACCCAAGATTCTGAAGTTTTTTCCTATGGAAAAACTTTCAGACTACGGAGAAATTTTCATATAAATAAGTCTCAGAATCTAGAAGCCATTAACTTATGTAAAAATTTTCAGGTATAGAAAAAATTTGGCAGATTTTTAATTCGTATTTCCATATACATATTAGACTTTTAAGATACTGGATGCCTTTTTTCCTTTAAAATGAAAACTCCCAGATTGTTGGATTGTGAGGACTATTTTCGATAGAAAATTTTTAGATTATCAGGACTTTATCCTATAGAAACATCACGAGATTTTTAAGAAACTTTTTTTCTATAGAAAAATTTTCAGATCAATAAATCTCAGAATCACCTATGGAGACCATTACCTAAAAAAATCTGAAAATCTAGGCGCCATTATCCCATAGAAATTTTGGGATTCGGAAACATTTTTCTTATAGAAAAAATTTCTCAAATTATGAGAAAAAAATTCTCAGAGTCTGAGAAAAAATCTTAGATTCTGGGGACCGATTTCTGTTGAAAAATTCCCAGATTATTGAAAAAAATTTTATTGTAATAAATAAATGGAATAATAAAAAAATGTTAGGTGAAAAATTAGGACTAAATAATATTTTCCGATTAATATAACTTCCAACTTTTTTCAAAAAAAATATTTTTTATTAAATAAATAAGTAAAAAAGTTGGATTAAAAGTATTTCTCCAAAAGATAATTTTAAAAATTATTATAAATGAAACGAAGTCTTAAAAATACTTTCAGTCAAAAAATATTTGTATAAATAAAATTATTTAAAAAAAGTTGGATTAAAAAATATATCTGAGCTGAATATAAATTTTATCCTTTGGCACCTGATAAATACTATATGACATTAATATGACTTCACAAATATCACATGAAATCGTGCCTAACTTCATAGTTTTGTATGAACATTTTCACTATAACTTTGATCACTTATTTTGATCAGTATCAAAAAAAAAAAACCAGCTCATACCTAACCAAAAACGTTATATTCAAGAACCAGTGGTACCGTCAACATCTTGACATCGCTAGATCTTCGTACCCTTGTTATAAAGATCATAAATTTATGATATATAAACTAAGAACGTTTTTTATAAAGAAAAATTTCATATTAAGACATTTAAGGATCGGTTATTATAACTAAAGAAATATTAGCAAATTTCGAGATAGTTTTTTTTTTATAAATAGAAACAATTTATTTAATAAATTTAAAAATTTTTCAGTCTTTTTCCTATAGAAAAAATAAATACAAATTTTATATAAATAAATAATATATAACAACTATAGGGTACACGAACCATAAACAAACTTGTAAGCCAGTAGTTACTTTAGATAACAGTTATTAAGCTTTACTCTCTTTGGTTTGAGAAAGAAGAAAGAGTATTACTGTATTAGAGAGTAAGTTTAGCTTCATGGTTTGTTTACATTTTATGCCGGTATGTTTATTTACAAATTTTCTTGACTTTAACAGTTCAAGGTTTTCTACAAACGAAACTAAGCAAAACAAATCATAGAAAAAGCTTTCGATTTCAGTTGCATTTTTTTTTAAGGTGGCGCTTTGGTGTTGCTCACTCAAACTAAAAGATCTCTTAAATATTTGAAATTTTTGTAGTATTTTTGTATATGGTATGTGATGTTTTCTGGTTTTTGGTTATAGCTTATATTTTCTTTATAAGCAAAAGTTGTTGGTGTTGTTAATACCAGACAACAGCTTGAGTATTTAACTGGAGTATTTAACAATTATTAAACAGTTTATTCCTCACAGAGGATTGAAATAGTTTAAGGTTTGAACAACCGAAGAAAAATATAGAAAACGGTTTAAACCGTCATTAAAAAGGACGATATAATAGAAATTTATTAACGCCGGCGTTAATTTTCAAATTATATAAAAGAAATTCAAGTTTAAAAAAATTAAATGACCCGGGAGCCATGCGGATCCAGCGGAGTCTAGTGGTATGATTACAAAAAATTATAAAAAAAAATTAAATCTATTTTAGAAAGATGTGGAAAAAATGTGTTGTATTTTATTTTTTTTTTTTAATAAAACAAAAATTTTGTTTGATTTATTTGCCCAAGTGGTGCTTTCGTAAAATTTCAAGCTTCGATAATTTTTTATATGTGTATAAATAGTTTATGATTTAATTCACCTGGAAACAAACGCACTTTTTGAACAATTATATTTTCGAAACAATAAAAATTATTTGATTTTAAAGTAGTGATTTGTGGAAATATTAATGGTTGCAAAAAAAAAAAATATCTTTATGAACACACATTAAGTTTAATTTGTTGTTTGGTTTTGTTTTTCTTTACAAAGTAAAGAAAATCATTTGTGGCCTGCCGCTTTAAACCATTAATATTATATAAGAAAACATTTAAACGTTTTATTAAATCATTTCCTTCTCTGGGAAATGTGAAATTGTACATTTTACACGATTTGAATTATTAATAACAGAAATATATAAATTCCTCGTAAAAAAAAAAGACGAAAGACTTAAGGCCCACACTTCATTTGGGTTTGACAATAATTTTATTTCATTTATAATGATATTATGAACTAAAGAAACGTTTTGGAAATTGTTTGTAAACAAATAAATTAATAATGAGGGAGTCATCGAGAACATGTTTAAAATCTTGAGTATAGAAAAATGAGAAAAAAAAAATACAAGAAACAAAATCCAATTTTAGAAACTATATTTATAAATACTAGCAGATTCCAACGTTTGAAATTCGAGTGCAATTTCTAGGAAGCTTTTTTTCAACTTAGCCAATTCACAAACCAACAGTTTTATGGTTTATTTTTATTGTGAATGAAGATAACAAACTCATTAACTAACACATTAACAAATTTAATAAAATACACATAGCATATGTGTAATTTTATGTGTGTTAGTAGCATCTTTAAATGCAATTTACTCAAAACAAAGGAAAAATTTTTAAAATCTGTAAATCTGCAAAAAGGCTAAAAAGAAATAACTTTCAAATAACATACGTTTGGTCAAAATCGGGATAAAACGGTAGAACAAAACATCGATCTTAAGAAATTGCCTAGCTTATTAATATTATAGATAGATTTTTAAGAAACGAAGATTAAATTCTATATTTTCTGATATAAAAATATTTTAAAGGACTTCAATTACAAAAAAGTAGATCTGAAAGAAACTGTTATTAGGCAAAAAAAAAAAAAAAATTAATAATCTCGGTCTTCAATAATTTATTTTTTTGTGTTATTCAAGATTCATTTTTAAGCAAAATAATTTTTACAAATTATATTAAGGTCTAGTTTTTGGGATACCAGTTAGACTTAGTTTAGTTAATCTTAGTTTAAACTTAGCTTAGTTAAACTCGGATTTTTTTAACGCCTATAACTTTCTAACTATTTAATTTGACCGCTAAAAATAGTTAGTTTAACTAAACTAAGTTTAACTTAAAAAGTCTTTCGGAAAATGGAAATAGCTAATTCTCTTTGTAAAAATATTTTCAATAAAAAAAGTACATCTGCAAGAAACTGTTATTACGCAAAAAATTAATTCCGGTCTTCAACTTAAACGATATCATTTTTCCAAACTATATTAACGCCTAGTGCTTGAGATGTCAGTTAAAGTTATTTTAGTTGAACTTAGTTAAGTTAAACAATTGCAGTTTAAATTTTTCTAAGCAAAAAGTAATAATTTAATGTCCTATAACAAAAATTCCTCAAAATCTGAGAATATTTTTTGGGGGAAAAGACCTCTTAAAAACGGATAGTTTTTCTACTAAGATTCTGAAATTTTTTCTACAAGAAAAAGTCCTCCAGATTCTGAGAAATTTTTAATAGGAAAAAGCCCATCATATTCTGAGGATTTTTCTGACAGAATTTGATATATTTTTCTGTAGCAAAAAGTCCTTAAAATCTCTGAATTTTTTTATAAAGAACATTCCTCAGATCCTGAGAACGTTTTTTATATGACTATAAAATTTATTCTGAAAGAAGATATACTCAGGATCTGAGAGTTTTTAGAAAAAATATTTATAAATATATATATATTCTTTAATAAAGATTAATAAAAGCTAAAGATTTTTTAGGAAATGAGGACCAAATTCTAAGTTTCGAAATAAAAATATTTTATAAGAATATCTGATGATTCTTTTTATAAAAAATATTTTCAAAAAAAAAGAAAAAAAAACTAATATCGGTCTTCAATTCAATTAAATTATTCAATAATCAACTAAAACAACTTAATTTTTACAAATTATATTAAACTTGGTATAGTTAAATTTAGTTCAGTTAGACTTAGTTTAGTTACACTTAGTTTAGTTAAACTTAATTTAAATTTTCTTAAGGAAAAATTAATCATTTTATGTCCATAAGAAAAATTCCTCAAAATCTGAGTTTTTTTTACGGAAAAAGACCTTAAAATCTGATAATGTTTCTAGTAAAATTCTGGAATTTTTTCCCATAAGAAAATATCCTGCAGATTCTAAAAAATATTCAAGGGAAAAATTCCTACAGATTCTCCGAATTTTTCTATGGAAAAAATTCCTATTTGAGATATTTTCTATATAAAATTTTTCTGTAGCAAAAATTACTTAATATCTCAAATATAATTTTATAAAAACTATTTATAAATATATATATTTTTTTAAGACAGATTAATAAAAGCTAAAGATTTTTTTAAGAAACGAAGACCAAATTATATATCTTCTAATATAAAATATTTTAAAAATTTTTCGTTATAAAAATATTTTCAAAAAAAAAAGTAGATCTGAAAGAAACAGTTATTAGGCAAAAAAAAATATAATAACTCAATGATTATAATGAAGGTCTTCAATAATTTATTTTTTATGTTCTTCAAGAGTTAATTAAAACAAGATCATTTTTACAAATTATATCGCGCCTCCGGTGCAATATGAACGTAATTGTAATTGTATTTGTATTTTCTTCAGCATTTAGGAAATTTACAATTATATCGATATTGCTCCGGAGGTGCGATATTAAGGTCTAGTTTTTGGTATATCAGTTAAACTTTTTAATGAATCTTAGTTTACTTAAATTTAGCTTAATCTTAGTTTAGTTAAAATCGAATATTTTAACACTTATAACTTTTTAACTTTTTGATTAAACCGCTAAAAATCGTAAGTTTAACTGACATCTTAAACTAAATAGAAATAGCTAAATATATAGTCCCAGACAAAAAGAGAATCAAAAAATTGTACTGACTTTAATAATATAATTGTTGATGTCCAATGCATTTTTTATAATTAATTACACTAGCCAACAAAGTTTTGGACTGGAGCAACCAAATATCTTTCCTAGGGTAATTTGGTTGGTTGAATTCGAATTTGTAATTGGTTTTTCTTTATCACGTCAGGTTTTCGAGATACAAAAAAAATGTTTTTTATTTGTTTTTTACATAAAAAATCATTAGTTTATTTAAAAATCAATGAATTTTCAAAAGTGAATGGCGTTATTTGAACGTCGTTTGTATTTTGTTTGTTCGGTTTCACGTATTAGAGTCCAGCAATAGCCTCCCAGCATGCTTTTGTCCCAAAATCCTTGACAATTTCTTTCAATTTTCATTAAATCTTGGTGAGCACGCTCCCCTTGTTTGTCGCTCACCGCACCTGGGTTTTGTGGAAAAAAATTTAAATGGCATTGAAGAAAATGCATTTTGAGTGACATTCGTGCACCTAATTCGTGATAATTTTTCAATAATTCACCAACAATTTGTCTTTAGTTTTCACTCTTATTGCTTCTAAGGAAGCTGTCCACGATGCTCTTGAAAGATTGCCAGGCTGCATATTCTTTCTCCAATAAACATTGTGAAAAATTGTCATCATTCAATAACTTCCTGATCTGAGTGCCAACAAATATTAATTAAATGTAAATGCTGCACCACCTTTGTCCAGAGCTTTGACAAGGTTCTTATATAGGCCCAATTTTAGGTGCAGTTGCGGAAGAAGAATGTCATTTGGATCACTTAATTGTTTTTTTGAAATGTTCAGTTTTCCTGGTGAATACTCAGTTCTTTTTGGCCACTCTATTCTGACGTAATGAAGACATGTAGCGCGACTATCCCATAGACAAAGGAAACAACAATATTTTGTGAAACCTTCTTGCATATCAGTCAACAAACCAATGACCTGAAACAGATTAATTTACAGTTATTTACGATGGTCTATACTATATATACAAAGAAATTTAAATCACACACCTTACGGTCACCACAGATCTTCCATTTATGATCGTTGTATTTGAGTAATGTCAAAATTTCAGTCACTGATTCGTAATTTTCCTTTGTATTAATGGCATGGATGTTTTTTCATTTCCATTATGCAAAAGAAGAGCCTTCAAAGTGTACTTAGAACCATCGATAAATAATCTCCATTCAGTTTTTTCATATGGCTTTTTTAAATAAACCATCAACATCAGTACAGTATAGAATAGAGTGTTTCTTTTCAAAATGTGCCGCTACTTCCAAGCTTATATTTCTATAGATTGTTACTTTTGTCCCAACTGCAAGATGTTTCTACTGCTTAGTTAAATGTAAATCCCGAATTAGATCAATCAGTTCAGCTTAAGTCACTAAATCGCGTTCATCATCAGCCTCATACAAACTACCACGGCTGGTGAAAGATGTTTCGAACTCACTGCTCGTAGCACTGGGAATGACTGGTAATGTATCATTTGGAGGATGTTGAACTGGTCTGGAAACCGATGGGACATTCGCGTAAGTAATATTTTTTCGATTTTTCATATTGAATCCAGCAACTTTTGTTAAACAGAAATAACAATCGGTTTGGTGGTTACTTGACTCTCTCCAAAGTACTGGAATTGAAAATCGAAACAGATCTTCTTGCCATTTGACCACTTGTATAAAACAGTTCTGCAACTATTGCAAAACATTGTCGGTGTCCACGGTTTGTCCAAGTTTCTGACAGCAAAACCAAAATAATATAATATGCATATCCTTTTTTTCGAACCAAATATTCAACACACACAAAGCAAAAATAGCTTGAATCAGTAACACTCTAACTCCCCGATATGCTTAAACGCTATTATAATGAAGATTTAGAATGAATGTGGGCCTCTGTCAAATTAATAATTATGAAATTGTAGTGTCAGTATTGACTGTTTTACAATATTGCCAGCATGCGATAAATAATGAGCAAGACGTGATAGCCCAATTTTTATGCCAGATTCGAATTCAGCGCACACAGATTAGTTAAAAAACGCTTCGTTTCTGCAGTCAATATTTTTTTTTTAATTTGTAAACCAGTGTTATTTATTAGGTTTTTTAACAATTAAAATCAGATATTAATAAAATCATAAGTTGCGAACATATTGATAATCTCCTATTAATCTTCGAAAATATTCTAAATAACACAATTGATTACAGCGTTCTTAAGAGATATCCCCCACATGTAAGAAAATGTCATCCCTATTATGTGGGAAGTTTGAGATTTAAACGATCGTTATCAAGTGAAAATATTAAAACTAAAAAATATTAAACTGAAAAAATCGAAATGTTTAGGAATAAATCATGGGATTCCCTTTTATCCACTTTAGATAAAGTCTCTACCCCTTTTTGAAATTTAACCAAAATTTTAAAGAAGTCCTGTAATACTCCCATCATGAAACAAAATGGTTTACATTATGCCACCAATCAGGAATAAAGTGAAATTTTGGCTTAAACATTTGCTTTAAATTATTATATTTCAGCTAATCTTAGGGATTCTGATACGAATTCGTTGCTAAATAATAGTCTGGCATCATTAAGAACACAAATCAATTGAATAAATTTTCAAAAAAAAAAAAAAAACATACCACTCTAATTCTTGATAATAGCAATGTATTAAAATATATATACTTGGATGCTTAAGAGCACTTCTTCATAAAATGCGATTTATTACAAATGAATTATTAAAATTAGAAAATTATTTAAATTATAAAAAATTTGCGTAACATTTTTTAATCGCCTTTAAAAAAGAAAATATTAAAAAACAAGTAAGAAAATTATAGTCGGTCTAGACCGACTATACGATACCCTATACCATGCGTTTAGAAACCCTATCTCTTAGGCCCAACTAACTGGACATTGAAAATAAGCAAAAACCAAATTTGAGTGGGATTTTTATTAATTTTTTGGCTGCAGATATGAAAAAGTTCATATCGGATGCTATATCTATATAGGAACTAGGTCCAAAAATGGACCGATCCTGATCATGTTTCGTAAAGTCTCTTGTATTTTGCAAAAATATGTACAAACAAAATTTGAGAAGAATCAGTGCAAAATTTTTGTTTTTTAATAGATTTAAGTGAAGATCGGGAAGCAGCTCTATATGGGGTCAAAGGGATCATTTTTGGACTACTCATTAGTGGATGTAATGAACGCATACAAACCCAATTTGAGTAAGATCTATATGACAATTTGGATCTTATGACAATTTCTGTCGATTTCATATGGGTAATTTGTATGGGGGCTAGGTCTGAACATGGACCGATTCTCACCAGTTTCAATAGCGTTCATCCCATGGCCGATAGAAGCTTATATACCAAATTTCGTCAAAATATATTCATATTTGCGACCTGCAGTTTGATTACAAGCTTTACATGGACACACAGACGGACGGACGGACGGACGGACGGACGGACGGACGGACATTATTAAATCAACTCAGAAAGTGATTCTGATTCGATCGGTATAATTAAAGATGGGTCTAGGTCAAATATTTTTGGTTGTTACAAACAGCAGCACAAAGTCATTATACCCAAACCACATAGTGGTATAGGGTATAAAAATAGGTAGAAACAATTTCAAGTCAAAAAAAAAAACATTAATTAAATTTATTTTTAATTTTTATTTTTATTGATGACATTTTCTGAGGAAAAAATTAAATTTTAGATTTGAAAAAAAAAATGTGGTAAAAAATTTGTGTGGATGTGAAGGTAAAAAAAAAGTGTGTTTGAAATAAAAATTTGGGTTGAAAAGAGGCCTTAGATGATAAAAATTTCAAGTTAAAAAAAGGTTGGGTTAAAATATTTTCAAGGTTAATATAGTTTTAATAATATTTTAATAATATTTTCTGAGATAATAAATTTTTGAGGTGGAAAATTGTTAAAAGTGTAAAAAAAATAATATTGAGATGAAAAAAAAAATTTTAGGTGAAATTTTGCAGTTAAAAAATTATTTTATTATTTTCTATAAATATAAAAAATCATATTTTCGATTTTTTAACCAAAAGCAATAGATAGTTTGTTTAGTAAAAAGTTAAATTCATATATATTTGCTGAAAACAACCAAATGAGAATTCAACCAAAAGTTATACTATTTAAGACTCTTACAATATACCAAACTAAAATAAAAAAAACAGCTCTGAAACAAATATGTTTGTATATGAGTACACATTGCATACTACAATATACATGTTTGTTTTTGTCTTGAAAAAACAAGCAGTATTTTTAAATTAACCCCAAAAAAATATCTGGTACCGATAGGAGCAGTAATAAGATGCTTTTGAAGTTACCCTCTGTAGTATTAAAAATAAGTCGCATCATACGTCTTGAATGTTGCCTATGCGTGACTATGTCGAATTAAATTTTTCTTTACAGCAAGTATATCGACAAATTTCAGATTGATTCTATGAGGGGAAATCCGTTTTTAATCTCTCAGTGACTGTGCGTGACCATGCGTGACTTGGCGTGACTAAGTGAAATTCAATGTTTTTTCACAGTAAGCGTATGGGCCAAGTTTCAGATTGATCGGATGAGGGGAAATGACATTTAGATCAATCCGTGACTGTACGTGACTATGCGTGACTGTGCGTGACTATCCCAACACTAATCTGTAGTCACAACAAGATTAAGGGCCAAGTTTCAGATCAATTGGATAAGGGGGAATGGGGTTGCCCCACGGCAGAGAATATGAGAAAGAGTTTAAAAACCAGCCAATATTTTTGTTTTTGTTGATAAATTTAAGTTAAGATGGGGCATTAGCTTTATATGGTATCTATGACTAAAAACGGTCCTAAAGGGATTATTTTTGAACTACTGTTTAGGGGGTATAGTAGACACAATACTTCAAAATTTTATCGATATATATATATAAATCTTAGGGTGGGTCAAATTGTATGGGGCCGAAAAAACCTCCATGGGTTCATCGCGATTCTGGTACTATGGGCCATAACAAGTATATCTGACCAAGGAACCGTACCTCTAAAATCATTTTCGAGCCTGGCAAAATTTCGATGATGATATTTTCATAATATTTTCTATAATACTCATTCAAATGTAAAAAAAAAAAATTAATGAAAATGTGTATACCGGGGTTTTCCGGTCGGCAAATCCATTTTTTAGATTTATTTATTTTTCAACTTTATTTTTCGACTTAGCCAATTCACAAACCTAAATTTTTTTGGTTTATTATTATTGTGAATGAAGATAACAAACTCATTAACAAACACATTAAAAAATTTAATAAACACACACATAGCATATGTATAATTTTATGTATGTGTTAGTAGCAACTTTATATGTAATTAACTGAAAATAAAAGAAAAAATTTAAAAATCTGTAAATCCGGTGAGCAGCTAAAAAAAGTACCATTCAAATAATATACGTTTGGTCAAAATCAGGATAAAACGATAGAACAAAAAATCGGTAACAAAAAATTGCCTAGTCTATTAATATTAATATTAAATCGACGACCTTTGACTTTCCCATATTTAAAATAGCCCAAAATATTTAGCGCTGAATATTCGTTTTTTATATATGTTCATTCAAAGATTAAATAAAAAAACTAATTATTTTTTTACTTAAATTGAATGAAATCGATAGTACCAGAATCGCGATGAACCCATGGAGTAAAAATAATTGACCCATCTATATCTATTATATTAATAGGATAGGTGAATTCTTGTGACTGATGTTTTGTTCTACCGTTTTATACCGATTTTGACCAAACGTATATTATTTGAAAGGTATTTCGTTTTAGTCGTTTTGCAGATTTACAGATTTTTAAATTTTTTCCTCTATTTTGAGTCAATTGCATTTAAAGTTGCTACTAACACATACATAAAATTATTATAATGAGTTTGTTATCTTCATTCACAATAATAATAAACCAAAAAGTATTGGTTTGTGAATTGGCTAAGTTGAAAAATACAGTTGCCTAGAAATTGCACTCGAATTTCGAGCGCTGCAGTCTGCTAGTATATATATATATATGATCGAGGTGATATTATGACCATTTCGGTCTGATAGGGGTTATTTGCATGTTGGCTAGACCTGATAATAGCGTTATGGTCGATAAAAGCTTATATGTTAAATTTCATCAAAATATATTTATCCTTGCGACCTGTAGTTTGATTACAAGGTTTGAATGGACAAAAAGAAGGACGGACAGACAGACAGACAGAAGGATGGACGGACATCGATAAAACGGCTCAGAAAGTGAATCTGAGTCGATGGGTGTAATAAAATGTGCATCTAGATCAAATATTTCTGGTAGCACGAATTCATATAGTGGCATAGGCTAAAAATATCTAGAATGCTATGATACAGAGAGTCCTGAAACTTTCTATGAGTTATTAAAGTGTGTAGTCGTGGCAAAAATATGTGATATCAGAATGGAGGCTTTTTGCAATATTCGTGAGATTTTTAAAGTAAATCCAAGAAATTGGATTGAACAAAGTTTTAGGTTAAAATAAGTTGGTTTATGCGAACTTTGAACTTTGAGCTCATTTTATTAAACGAAACATGAAGAAACGTTTGAAATTTGTATGATAAAATATTCGAGGTGAATTTTTAAATTTGTGAATTTTTCTATACAAATTTCAAACGAAATGCAACCAAAATGTTCAGCTAACATTTTAATTAAAACTAGCAGCTTTATTTTTCAACTTAGCCAAATCGCAAACCAACACTTTTATGGTTTATTATTATTGTGAATGAAGAAAACAAACTCATTAACAAACACATTAACGCATAGCATATGTATAATTTTATGTAAGTATTAGTAGCAACTTTAAATGCAATTTACTCAAAATAAAAGAAAAAATTTTTAAAATCTTTAAATCTGCAAAACGGTTAAAAAGAAATACCTTTCAAATAATATGCGTTTGGTCAAAATCGGGATAAAACGGTAGAACAAAACATCGGTCACAAGAAATCGCCTGACCTATTAATATTATAGATCTACTAAGCTAGCTAGTCGTGATTTGCAGTAAAAATACAGACAAAAATAAATACAACAATAAATACAACAATGAACTACAAATGGACAGAAAAACTAATAACTTCCTACGCAGCATGGTGTAAAGGGTATAAACAACAAACAAATAAATTAAAATACTTATCTAATAAAAACACACCAAGACAACACTTTTGGAAACTGCACATACCGAAGCGAAACACAAACACTATTTGCAACATTGATTTACAATAATGACCAACAATTAATCATCATAGATCATCTAAAATCATATTGGCAAAATCATTTACACATAACAACAGAGCACTTAGTTTTCTCGGAAAGCAGGTAAATACAACAAACAAAAAACCACAATCGAAACAGTGATGTAACTAATCGAACAAAAACCGCAACAAAAAAAAAATGCACACAATACCACTTTTCAAGCAAAAATATGCAATGATTGTTGGCCACAAATAAATACATAAAGTAGGAAACAAAAAAAAACATACACACCTGAACAAGTATAGATACGAGTATGTGGATAAAATTATGTTAACACACATTTAAAATTGACAATTCCCTAAGGAAAAAAAACCAGGCAGCCAGAAGAAATATTGACTGACTTAAATAGGATTAGTTTAGGTAAAGCTTAAACTTTGCTGATTTAAAATGGATTATGGCAGTTATTTGAGTTTTTATTTTTTATTATTATTTATGAGATTGTTTCAAATACTTTCACTAAACGTTAAAGATAAATTAACACTTGCCCTAGACAACATCACGATTGAAAGTATTACGACAATTTCTGAAAATATTTGTAGCACCATACTCGTATCATGACAAACAAATGCTTATAATATTTAACAAATAAGTCAAGGCTCTAATAGGAAAATAAAAATGATATAATTTTTTGTTTTTTTTTTCTTTTTTTCAGATAATGAAAAAAATATATGTAAACAGAAATTTTGCAATATCAAAATCTTTTATATAATTTAACTTATATCAATAATTAATAAACAAATAAAATGACATTTGGTAATTCGTATTGATAAAGACACACCAACATCAAATAACAACAAAAAAATCACATGCTAATCAATCCCTTTTTTAATAAAAATATATATTTTTTTTTGTTATTGAAACTAAACAAAATTTCAGGGTCATTTTGCGCAATAGAAAAAGAAAGAAAGAAGATGAGAAACCTCCCACGCTTAAGCCAAGATTAATGATTATTCATTTCTTAATTTAGTTCATTTCAGTTTTAAGTTTATTTACTTTTTCTTTTTGAGGTTGTAACAAAAAAAAATCGATTTAAAAAAAAAATAAATATTAAACTCGTATTTCAATATTATGTAATAATTACCATATTAAGAGTTGAGTCATTTTTGAATAAATTTACATTTTGTTGCTTTCATAAAAAAATCTGTTTGTTTCGTTAAAAGGCCAGTGACACTTTGCCTTGATTTGGCTGACCTAGTTAAAAAATATATATTCATTAATTATGCAAAATTTCATTTGTTTTGAACTCTTTTCATTAACGTTGACATTAAAAGAGTTCAAAGGTTTTGTAAAATTTTCCCTGACTTTGCTTAATAACAATTTAATTGGTCATATTAAAAAAAAAAAAAAACATAAGAAAATTATGGTCGGTCTAAACCGACTATACCATGCGTTTAAAGACCCTATGTCTTCGGTTCAACTAAATGGATATAAAAAATAAGCATAAACCAAATTCGAGAGGCTTTATAATTCATTTGTTTGCCTGTGGATATGAAAAGGTTCATATCGAATGCTATATTTACATGGGGACTAGGTCGAAAAATAGACCGACTATAGTTGGAATATTTGATAAGGTCACTTATTTTTTTTTCAAAAACATATACAAACCAAATTTGAGAAAAAGCTCTGCAAAATTTTTTGTTTTTTTGATAGATTTAAGTGAATATCGGGAAGCAGTTTTAAATGGGGACGATGACTAAGAATTGTCCTACAGGGTTTATTTTTGGACAACTCACTAATGGATGTAATAAACACACAAAAACCCAATTTGACCGCGATCTGTAAAATAATTTGGATTTTATGACAATTTAAGTCGATTTCATAGGAGTCATTTATATGGGGACTAGGTCTGAACATACACCGATTTCAATAGCATTCATGCTATGGCCGATAGAAGCTTATGTATCAAATTGCATCAAAATATTATTCATATTTGCGACCTGTAGTTTGATTACAAGGTTTACATGGACACACAAATGGACAGACGGACGGACGGACATCGCTAAATCGACTCACAAAGTGATTCAGAGTCGATCGGTATAATAAAAGATGGGTCTAGGTCAAATATTCTTGTTAGTTACAAACATCAGCACAAAGCCATTATACCCAGACCACACAGTGGTATAGGGTATAACAAGTAAGAAAATTATAGTCGGTCTAGACCGACTATACGATACCCTATACCATGCGTTTAGAGACCCTATCTCTCAGGCCCAACTAACTGGATATAGAAAATAAGCATAAACCAAATTTGAGTGGGATTTTTTATTTTTTCGGCTGCAGATATGAAAAAGTTGATATCGGATGCTATATCTATATGGGGACTAGGCCCAAAAATGGACCGATCCTGACCATGTTTGGTAAAGTCTCTTGTATTTTGCAAAAATATATAAAAACAAAATTTGAGAAGTATCAGTGCAATATTTTTGTTTTTTAATCGATTTAAGTGAAGATCGGGAAGCAGCTCTATATGGGGCCAAAGGGATCATTTTTGGACTACTCATTAATGGATGTAATAAATGCATACAAACCCAATTTCAGTAAGATCTATATGACAATTTGGATCTTATCCTTTGATTACAAGGTTTACATGGACACACAGATGGACGGACGGACGAAAAGACTGACGGACGGACAGACGGACGGACGTACATCGCTAAATCGACTCAGAAAGTAATTCTGATTCGATCGGTATAATAAAAGATCTAGGTCTAGGTCAAATATTTTTGATAGTTACAAACATCAGCACAAAGCCATTATGCCCAGACCACACAGTGGTATAGGGTATAAAAACGACTTAAGACACATACATTTTTGTTGAAAATGTAATTTAAATGCACAAGAAAATATCTAAACACTAACTTTAGTAATAGAAAAAAATAATATATAATAAAACAGTACACATACATTAGGGTGACAACGGTTTGTACGAAAAAAAGTTTTGGTCGGATTATTGTGACACTGGATCTAAAACTTTAGTGCGCAAAATTTGAGCCAATTCGGACAATGCAAAGTTCAAATATAGATTTATATGTAAAAATTATCAAGCAAAATCATTTTTCACAAAAATTTTGATATTAATAATTGCGTTTTAATTAAATTAAATAATAAACCATAATCTTGAGGAAATTATCTTTCTAATAAAACAACAAAATCTATTATCGGTTGAAAAACAGCCAAGTTATATCAAGTTCCCCAGGCAATAAATGAGACGCATCCCACTTTATTAAGAAAATCAAGCTCACATTTTTAAAGACATTGAAATAATTTACAACAGCAACATTTTTTTATTCTCCTGATCCCTAAATTATCATATGTAAAGTATTTTAGATCTTGTCTATTGTTATGCCATTCTAAATTATTGTCAAAACGGTACATATTTTTTTGCACTATTTCAAAATCTCCAATTTTAGTTTTTCAAATATTTTGTTCAAGAAATTTACTGAAATCAACAACTGGACTTTAAGGTCTTATTAAGAGAATATATGTGATTAAAAATGCCAAATATTGAAGGTATCCTATTCTTAATTTGGCGAGGGCAGCGTTTTTATTTCAGCGGATTTGAAGCAAGCTGTGATTTTGCATACTTTTTCAACTTTTAGGCTACAACTTTTTGGTGTTTTCATTTTACAAATATCTTTTGTCAAAATATTATACTACTTGATATAAGTTCTCAATCTTGGAAATTTGGGTTAAACTGTCCCTCTTTAAGGTCAAAAGTCATATTTAAGGAGATTTACATTCTTTTAAAACAAAATATCGAAATAATATATATTTGTGGAAGGATTCCGATAAAACTTGTTGATAATATTTTATTAATTCTAAAAACTAATATTCTGGAGTTATTTTCTGAGGTACTCTTGATGTTAAATTAAAATTTTTCATATACAATTCGCGTGTCTCAAAATGTGTCCTAGATTTATTTTTTTTTTCAGAATTATTATATTCATATAAATATGATATGAATTGAAATCATATGATTTCAAACTGTTCTCTGGTATAACAGTCAAATATAATATTAATTTTGACTAGCAGATTCCAGCGCTCGAAATTCGAGTGCAATTTCTAGGCAACTTTATTTTTCAACTTAGCCAATACACAAACCAACACTTTTTTGGTTTATTATTATTGTGAATGAAGATAACAAACTCATTAACAAACACATTAACAAATTTAACAAAACACACATAGCATATGTATGTGTTATTAGCA
>OY821521.1:39179836-39295836 GCA_963682025.1 Cordilura impudica | reverse complement strand
AATTTGCTGATGATTGTTCCATAGCGGTTTTCGCACTGGAACATTTTGCCACTTACCTATTACTTCAGGAGAAAATAAGTACCTCTTTGAGAATTTAATTTTTAATTTTTAATTTTTAATTTACAATTTTAAATTTTTAATTTTTAACTTTCAATTTTTAATTTTTAATTTTTAATTTTTAATTTTAACTTTTAATTTTTAATTTTTAATTTTTAATTTTTAATTTTTAATTTTTAATTTTTAATTTTTAATTTTTAATTTTTAATTTTTAATTTTTAATTTTTAATTTTTAATTTTTAATTTTTAATTTTTAATTTTTAATTTTTAATTTTTAATTTTTAATTTTTAATTTTTAATTTTTAATTTTTAATTTTTAATTTTTAATTTTTAATTTTTAATTTTTAATTTTTAATTTTTAATTTTTAATTTTTAATTTTTAATTTTTAATTTTTAATTTTTAATTTTTAATTTTTAATTTTTAATTTTTAATTTTTAATTTTTAATTTTTAATTTTTAATTTTTAATTTTTAATTTTTAATTTTTAATTTTTAATATTTAATTTTTAATTTTTAATTTTTAATTTTTAATTTTTAATTTTTAATTTTTAATTTTCAATTTTTAATTTTTAATTTTTAATTTTTAATTTTTAATTTTTAATTTTTAATTTTTAATTTTTAATTTTTAATTTTTAATTTTTAATTTTTAATTTTTAATTTTTAATTTTTAATTTTTAATTTTTAATTTTTAATTTTTAATTTTTAATTTTTAATTTTTAATTTTTAATTTTTAATTTTTAATTTTTAATTTTTAATTTTTAATTTTTAATTTTTAATTTTTAATTTTTAATTTTTAATTTTTAATTTTTAATTTTTAATTTTTAATTTTTAATTTTTAATTTTTAATTTTTAATTTTTAATTTTTAATTTTTAATTTTTAATTTTTAATTTTTAATTTTTAATTTTTAATTTTTAATTTTTAATTTTTAATTTTTAATTTTTAATTTTTAATTTTTAATTTTTAATTTTTAATTTTTAATTTTTAATTTTTAATTTTTAATTTTTAATTTTTAATTTTTAATTTTTAATTTTTAATTTTTAATTTTTAATTATTAATTTTTTATTTTTAATTTTTAATTTTTAATTTTTAATTTTTAATTTTTAATTTTTAATTTTTTATTTTTAATTTTTAATTTTTAATTTTTAATTTTTAATTTTTAATTTTTAATTTTTAATTTTTAATTTTTAAATTTTAATTTTTAATTTTTAATTTTTAATTTTTTATTTTTAATTTTTAATTTTTAATTTTTAATTTTTAATTTTTAATTTTTAATTTTTTATTTTTAATTTTCAATTTTTAATTTTTAATTTTTAATTTTTAATTTTTAATTTTTAATTTTTAATTTTTAATTTTTAATTTTTAAATTTTAATTTTTAATTTTTCATTTTTCAAAACGTTTTTATAACGTTATTCGCTCCCTCATGTTATTTCCAAGCACTTCCTAATGAAATCGTGTCTTCATTTTTTCTCCAAACATTTCCTAATCGTTTCACCAATACAATCGTACATCACACCGTTTTTGTGTTACTCCGATTTTGTGATTGTATTGTGAATTCAATTTTTATCCCTCTGAGCGTTTACACATCAAAAATTTTTTTTGATAAAAATTAAATTTTTTGTGTAAAAAACTTTCTTACTCGAAACAAACTTTACAACAACGTACTCTCACGTATGTTGTACTAATTTCAGTCAATGTGTTGTCAATCAAATTGATTTACACAAATAATATAATATATTTTCTTCATATATTTGCGATCAATTGATCTTTCTGTCAGTCATAATTATGCGTGTTGTTGTTGTTGCTTTTATGGCTGTTATTGTCATTTGACATTTGTGGTGATTTTTAAGACAAGTAGATATTAAAAAAAAGGCAGGGTTTCGTTTGATTTTTTTTCCATAATTACAACATGTAAAACAAAACTCGGTTAAAGACATTAAATTGATGTTTGATTTTTTCATTTATTTTTTTTTTAAACAAAATAATTGCACGTGTTTAAAACGACAACATGAGTAGGTGTTGTAAGCAGTGTAGTTACAGTACAATTTGCGGCTGTCATAAAAATTACAAAGTACTCGTATAAAGTTTGACAGAAGTGCGTAGTTCTTCTTTCATAAAAAAAATCCAATCGCTATAAATAAACTAGTTCAAACCCATCCATCTATCTATCCATTTGAATATTTATCTAGCCCTATTCATTCCTCCACATAAAGTAACTATGTTGTATACACCCAACACTCCTTGATTTGTGTCAAAATTATATTTAAACATAAATAGGTTTTCGCTTTATATATTTACTCGCATGATCGAATATTCAAATGCAATTGATTATACTCGTATACACTCATTTGTATGTTTATATTTTTATACTCATTTTCATAAAAATTGTATCTAACGCGATCGTGATTTTAATTTTATGTTTATTTAATTAAGCACTAAACAGCATGAAAATTGTTGCTCTTAATAATGTAAATACAAGAAACATAGTTATTTGCATATCATTGAAAGGCAAAAACAGAGTTAATAGATTTTTATTTATTATTTTCAGTTTTTGTTTCTAATAATTTTTTTTTCAAATTTTATAAATGAGGAATGAGGTTTTCACTTAAGTCAATTACGTTAAATTGCGATTTTTTTCCGTTATGATCCTTATCAATATCGTTTTTATACCCTCCACATCTCAGTGGCAGAGGGTATATATAGGTTTGTCATTCCGTTTGTAACGCATCGAAAAACTAATTTCCGACCCAATAAAGTATATATATTCTTGATCCTTATCACAGCTCGAGTCGATATAGCGATGTCCGTCTGTCCGTCTGTCCGTCTGTCCGTCTGTCCGTCTGTCCGTGTGTCTGTTGAAATCACGCTCATTCAAAAAAAAAAGCATTTACTTAGGTCAGGTTACGAAAAAATTATTTGCCATAATTCCCACCAGGTTGGTATTGAAATCGGAGTAAATCGGGAGCCTCTGCGCTGAGAAATGAACAAAAGTTTATAGATACCTCTAAAAAAAACATGAAACCTAGTGTTTTCTTGTAATAGTTTAGTGGTTGAACATACAACAACATAAAAAAAGCCACAAAAAAAATGTGATTCATACATATTAACAATAACAAGAACACAACTACCATGAGCTATGTTAATAGTATTGCCACAAACCGAGGTGGAGGGTATCAAAGATTCGGCACAGCCGAATTTAACACTCTTACTTGTTATTTTATTAAATAAGTGATGCTGAACATTTTTATTATATGCAAAGTCATTTTTATGGAACGTGAAATGAATCCCCTTTAAAATATAAAAACAATTACGGAAAGCTCCATTAAAATAGAAAAATTGTCCTTGAAACCATCAGAAAAAAAAAACTATTGAGCTTACCTCTTCCTATATAGATAATCTCCAAGATATATGTATGTATATTTCAATTATAAATATATTTTTTAAAAAACTTAATTTTATTTCTCAAGAACATTTTATAAATCAACAAATTAGAATAATAAAATAGATAACAGAAATTAAAAAAAAAGTATGTTCTTATTATACCCTCCACACATGTGTGCCGTTTGTAATAAATAGAAAAAAATCTAGACCCCATATACATACATATATATATTCTTAGTCCCTAGTCGATTTTGCGATGTCCGTCTGTGAAAATCATGACCTCGCCATCAGCGGGTCAGCTGGGTTACTCAGCTTTAGAAAATACTATTCGTTGAAGTCCTGGACACTTTGCTATTTAAAATTATCAAAATCGGTTCAATAAGTTCCGAAATATCATTGAAAATGTAAAAAACTATGATTTTTCTATGTTTTTTTCCGTTAATATTATTCTAAAAAATTGTTAATTTGTTGATGCTGGCTGTATTTGTTGTCGTTGTTATGTTCTTTGTGCTTGTAACATTTGCTTAATATGTGTGTATGCATGTTTATATTCCACGCGTCATATTAGTTTTGGTTGGTATTTCCACACTTTTTTTTACCATTATCTCGAAATAAATACAAATAATCGCCAATATGAAAGAAAAATAATTCTAAACTTTAACTGTGCAGGTGGTGGTAAATTTTACCCTCTCGTACTGATTTTTTTTTTGTACAAAAAAATGGTTTGTGAAATGAAGTGCCTAGTTTTATGAAATTATTAGAAACAAATTTCCTTTTTTTTATTAAAAATGTATTAGCTTTTTTTTTAAAACATGAAAATATGATTTTTATTAATATTTTTTTTAACTGAAATTGAAGGGGTAACAATTACCACCACGTCATTATGTCTGAAAATTTCACCTCCATAGATAAAGTTTCTTAGTACGTAATTATTTTGAGGGTCTTATGAAAAAAAGAAATTAATCAGATTTTTAAAATTTTTTTGCAACCGTTTAAATGTAAGCAGTTTTTCTTTTAAGAACTCCATATTTGAACTTATCGAAAAATGTCCATATTAAAGGCTCTTGCATTAGAAAACATTCTAATTTTCCTAATTTAAAATTTTTGTATACAACTTTCTTGATGAATTCAAGAGTCGATTTTGCGAAGTTCGTCCGTCGATCTGCCGTCCGTCCGTCTGCCGGTCCGTCTGTTTGAATGCAGTTTCATTTAAACCTTATAATCAAACTACAGGTTGCAAATTTAAATATATTTTGATGAAATTTGCTATACTCATATAAGCTTTTGTCAGCGAAAGGACCTCTATGAGATCGACTTAAATAATATAAGTTCCATATTGTCATAAAGATATCGGTGTATGTATGTCTATAACACCCAAAAATAAATACTCCAAAAATAAACCTTGTAGGATCATTATCTGGTATATAAACATATCAATTGAAGTAACCTTGGTAAATATGGATGGGTCCATTTTCGAGCTGGTTATAATATAAGTTTTTCATATCTGCGGCAACAAATTCATAATAATGCCATTCAGATTGTGTTAATGCTTATTTTCTGTATCATTTTAGTGTGACATATTATTTAAAATGTCGGTATAGGTATCGAATAATCGGTGTAGAGCGACGATAATTGTTCATACTGTTATTGAAAGAAAGCAATTTTTGCCGAAAAACCCTCACTTTTAAGATATATCAATACAATACAACCAATCTTTGAAATGGGTCTACATAGAGCCCGCATGGTAGAATTAGTTTTTTAGTAAAAATTTTATTTTTTATTTTATTTATTAATCCGATAGCCAATGTTGCTAGTGCTATAACTTTAAGATTTATTATAACTTGAATTGTAATAAATATCAAATAAATAAATACAATTTTATTAAAAATCTCTGTGTTTATATTGAAGATTAAAAAAAAGGCGAACTCATATATCTGTGGTCACAAGCGAAAACCGCCTAAGTCGACTTAAGAACGATTTGAGTTATGTATGCTATCATATTCTACTAAAAACGCTTTATATTTACGTGAAATCCCCATTTCTCTAGCACTGTTTAGTAAAAAGTTATTAATGAAAATATATTGACCTAACTTGTAATGAAGCCCCATTACATTTAGAGTATATAAAAAGTTACTTTTCTCAAAAGCATGGTTTTCGACTTAGGCGGTTAATGCTTGTGACCACATATATATTGACTTTTAAAAATCGCTTTTGAGTCGGATATAATGACCCCAAGTTGTGCCACCATTTGAATCTGTACTGTATGCGTTCTTACCAGAAATCTATTAGAATCTATTTTAATTGTTACCTCTCTCCCTCTCTCTCTCTCTCTCAGAATGCCTTGCAATTAATGTAGCTTTTTTTTTGAAAATCACATGTTTTGCCTACCGTTTGAGCTTCACTGTTTGTAAATAATATTGCATATTGTGCATATTTAACTATTTACATCTTAGTTAATAGCTGAAGGCCTGCAAAAATTTAGAATAAGTCTATTTAATTGCTTGTTCAATTAATTTACCCATTTGCATTAAAAGTCTGTCTGTCTTGTTATGTGGTCTTAATGCTCTGGTTGTAATTGAAATTAAATAGTAACGATGTAACAGAAAACGAAAAATTTTAATAAAATTGTCATTGCTTTGAAATCAATAGCACAAAAGTATATTTTCTTCGTTTTATTACAGCAATTTCTCTTTGCCATTACTAGAAATTAATCAGGTCGAGATAGAATTTAATTGTTATTGTTGTTTTTGAATTGAATATCATCAAATGCTCTGGTTTTTGTTAAACATTTATTTAAGTTTTATTCAGGGTAGATATTTGTAGGAGGGATTTATTTAAACTGTGATCGATCATAAAATAAATAAATAAAAATAAAAAAATATTTTTTTTTTTTTAAAGTTAAAATTCAATAACAACTTTACAAATATTAGAGTCTATAAAACAATTATTGAAATATACTCGTATCTATTGATAATGTAAATTCTGTTATATTTGAAATTAAAAAAAAAATTGCTAGAATTAAAAAATATTTAATTTAAAATTAAAAAAACTCAATTTGACGTTAAAAAATTACGCATGAAATTCAAAATAATTTTAATTGAAATTTTAAAAATATAAATCGAAACTTATATTTTATATTAATTTTGTCATTTAAAAACCAAAGAATTAATTAATAAGTATTTAATTTTTTAATAAAAATGTAATGAAATTGAAGAAAAAAAAAATTGTCATCTTTTTTTTCCAACAAAGCATTTTTAAAATTTCAAATTATGGCGACACTGAACTTTAGAATTAGAGTTCGAAATGACACTCAATGCGTTGGATCGTCATAAACTAATTTAAAAATTTTGTAAAGAAAATTCGTCTTATCAAAAATATGTGTAGACATGGGGTTAATGCGTTAAAAAGTACATTTCGAAAGTTAATTTTTTTAAGGAAAGGTTCCTTTTAAAAAGATGTACCTTTATAAGAAAAGATGCTTTTTTAGAACAGATTTTTTTTTTCTAAGAAAATTTACTTTTTTAAGAAACGGTACTTTTTTAAGAAAAGGTATTTGTTTAAGATAATATAAATTTTTAAGAGTATGTAGCTATTTAATAAATTCTACTTTTTTAAGAAATGCTAGTTTATTAAGAAGAGCCTTTTTTAAGAAAATCTACTTTTTAAGCAAAGGTATTGTTTCAAGAAAATGTAGTTTTTTAAGAAAAGCACCTTTTTTAAAAAATTAAATTTTTTATGATATATTACTTTTTTGAGAAAAAGTTATTTTTAAGCAAAGCTATATTTTTTAAGAAAATGTACTTTTTTAAGAAAAGGTATTTTTCCAACAGTTCCTTTTTTCAAAAGGTACTTTTTTCAAATGGCACCTTTTGCCAAAAGGTACTTTTTTCAAAATGTATTTGTTTCAAAAGGACGTTTTTAGAAAGTATTTTCTTAAAAAACGTAGTTTTTTAGAAAACCTACTGTTTTAAGAAAAGGTTCTTTTTAAGAAAAGGTTCTTTTTTAAGAAAATGTCCTTTTTTAAGAAAATGTACTTCTTTTAATAAAATAACTTTTTTCGATATGCTACTTCTTTAGAATAACTGATTTTTTAACAGAAGGAACTTTTTAAAGAAAATTTACCTTTCTCAGAAGGTACTTTTTTCAATAGGTACTTTTTTCAAAAGGTACTTTTTTTTAATTGACCCTTTTTCAAAAGGTACTTTCTTTTTTAATTGACCCTTTTTCAAAAGTATTTTTTTAAAGTACTAAATTTTTTCAAAGTAAAAAAATTTCCTTTTTTTTAAAGCACAATTTAAGCAAATGCGCTTTTATAATCTCCGAAACACTGAAGGGAAGGTATATATCAGAGTTCAGAAAAAAACACACACTGAATAAAAAACTCGTACATATATGTAAACAAACATAACTTAGACCAACACACACATATTTTTATTTTCATACCAATTATGTTTGTTTTTAAATTTTCTTCGGTGCCCAACACAACCATGACTGTGTTCGTTTTAATATTTCGTTATTTACACGAACATTTTTGTATCACATACTTTTTGTTTCAATCACACATAAAGCACACATTTTTGAGTGTTGGTTTATTTGAAGTTCATGTTCTGGTACGTGTACTGAAAAAAAAACACAGAACATGTACAATAAACAGGTTCGAGTTCAGTTATATTTTAAGTCGTGTTTAAAAGTTCAGTTATATTTTAAGTCGAACTAAAGTTAGGAAGAAGCGAGTTTTAAATTATTTTGTCTTCTAGGGTGACAGCAAAGCATACTACGTCATTTGATCTAGATTCATCTGTATATATAAATGTTCTGTCATGGTGGTTGCTAAAAATTTCATGGAATAGTATTCGATATTGGGAGGGAGAATGTTTTCTTTCTTATATATTAAGAGGAACGAGTCAATAGATTGAGCTTTTAAATGCTGTATAGGATTTGTCGATTTGTTTGATTTGGGAATTTTAATTGGAAGATCGAATTCTGAGGAAAAACCAATTGTTTCATATAGAGTAGATTTGGCGTAGTTTGCGATAATATTTTGTAACGGAGTATCATCATAGAGTATAATTGATTTCAAGACCTTCTTTAATTAAAGTTGGAATAAAATATTTGAATCTAAGGTATTGGTTTCTACCATTATGCTATTAATTAAGAGTGGTTCGAGAGGTACCAAATATACATTGAGTGTTTATAACTGTGTTAATTTTTTTATTTTTTTTTTTTTGATTAAAAATAAAAATAGAAATAATCTTTAATACTAATTGGCTAGGCGATTTCTTGTGACCGGTGTTTTGTTCTACCGTTTTGTACCGATTTTGACCAACCGTATATTTTTTGAAAAGTATTTATTTTTAGCCGTCTTGCAGATTTACAGATTTTTAAATTTTTTCCTTTATTTTGAGTGAATTTCATTTAAAATTGCTACTAACACATACATGAAATTATACATATGCTATGTATGTTTTATTAAATTTATTAATGTGTTTGTTAATGAATTTGTTATCTTCATTCACAATAATAATAAACCATAAAAGTGTTGGTTTGTGAACTGGCTAAGTTGAAAAATAAAGCTGCCTAGAAATTGCACTTGAATTTCAAGCGCTGAAATCTGCTAGCAATAATTATTTTTTTAAGTTCTTGAATTTGATGTTCGACCAGTGTTTCATCTATAGTTTTTGTTGATATTATGGCTAGTGGTCAATAAAAACGCTCATTGATTTTAGTTTTCTAGTATATACTTATTTTAATGCTGAAGTTTTCAATATTTCGACCCTCTTTGAAGATCGTCATCAGGAAATTGACTTCAAAATATTACAAAAATTAATTTGAAATCGGTGACGTACTTCTCCCTTGATATTTTTTAATTAAAATCTCAAACCTGACTGACCATTAACCAGAATATCAACAAAAACTTTTTTTTAGCTTTTCTCAATCTTTATAAGAAAATACGAAACGGAAAGACAGACATAGCCTCAATTTAATGAAATTTACTGAAAAAAAATCGATAAAACTCTAACATAAAAACCGAAATTTTAAGAAATACTCAGAATATTTTTTTTTTATTTAAAAACATAATCTGAATTATTTTACATCTAAAGAAAATCTAGTACATTTTAGTTGAAATTTATTTCAAAATCTACACCGTTCACATCGAAGTTTTTTTTGACATATTCTGAGATTTTGTTCCCACAAACATAAACAGCTGATTAAAATAACACATATAACTAGAAATACCGAAAATATTTAAAACAATTGAAAAATGGAAAATTCTAAAAAGGAACAGATTTCATAATTATATTATGCAACAAAAATAAAAAAAGCACAAGCTGAAAGAGAAATTTTGCGAAAAAATCAGCACTTGTTAAATATATTGTTTGAACAGCAAAAACAAATTCATTTTCCACAATGATTATTTTATAGATTAATTTTTTTTTTATTAATAATTAATATTTTATTTCCATTTTATTCAACTTGTTTGCTTTTGTTTTTAAATGTCAATTTTCAGTCACTGCGTTATAATTTTCTACTAAAATATTAAAAAAACACAGTTTTTTCAGTTGGTAGTGCCCAAGTTTGACAGGATTTTGTGAGATTTTGCTACAATCTAGGAACGAGCTAGATTTTGTTTTGTATGGGAAATCTAGTAAAAATGAGGTAGATTGTGCTCGAAATCTCGTATATAATAGATTTTGCTTAGATGTAAACACACTATAAAACAAATCTTAAGTTCTACAAAAAAAAAATTAAATGCATCGAAAATATGTAAAATAATCAAATAGTGGAACAAAACTAAAAATTTGATTAACATTTGACTAAGAAATATGTCTTCGAACAATTTTGCTTTTGTAAAAATATATTTGAATTCTCAAAGGATATTGAAGGATAAATATTTTAAAGGGCATTATTGACAACTTTTTGTCCTGAGATGATAAAATAAAAATTTCATAAAATTTCTAAGAGTCGCTTTTTCCATTTAACACTAATTTCATAAGATGAGTATAAACATTTAAATATATTTTTTTGAAAAATTTAATTTTAAAATTTAACACATTGAAGTTCTTTTAAAGCAGACCAGATCAGCAAATGAAAAATTATAAACTCTATATTAATTAATTTGAACTCAAATTTCAGGCATATGCCTTTCGTAAAAAAATTTTACTGTCGGATGGTGTTATTAATAAACCAATAAACGGAAAGTCGGAAAATGAAAATTTATTGATGAAATATATATAAAACAAAAACGTTAAAGTTATAAAATAGGTACAGAAGAAAATAAAAAATATTTATGAAATAATAAGAATATTTTGTTTTAAATAAAAACTTTAATATGTGGCTTTATCAGATAAAATAAGACCGAAAGACGGACACCGTTACTTAATTTAATGATATTTACACAAATGGCTCAGAACATTTTTTTTGTTTTTTTTTGGAATTTAAATATGTAATGGGCATTAACTTTTAGAATATTTTTTTAGATCTCCATTGACTTCAAAAAGTAATTTCTTTAAAAAAAATTTAAGGGGAAGGACAGACAAATGCTTATAAAGTTGGAAATTTTGATATTTTTTTTGTTGTAATAAGCTATTTTATTGATTTTTCTTAGGAATTTATTAAATTCTTAAATATTTTTAAATTTAAATGAAATTTTTATAAAATGCTATTTTTTAAAAAGGGATTGGTGTAAATTTTTAAATTTCAAAAGAACGGACGGCCAGATGCTTGCAACTTAAAAACAAAAAATTAACAAAAAGTAGACTCAAAAAATTCGAGATATTTATTATAGAAATTTGTTTTACTCGATTCTAACACTGTACAACAATCCGAAAATTGTGCATTTTTCAGATAGAAATTAATTAATTTAAAAAGAAAGAAGAAATATAATCTGTGCAAAAAAAAAAAAATTCAATTCCAAAAGTGTTCCCCAACTGGAACAATTAAATCTTTTGGGGCACATTTGAAGAGATTGATATAAAGAAACGGCTACAGGGCAAAAAATTATACGAATAAATGCTTAAAAAATAACAAAGAAAACGGGTCAGGTAAATAATCGACGCACAGTGGACCATTTCATGAGAAGGCTGTCAAAAATCCATAACTTTTGATTGGATTGGAATTTTGTTATGCGGTTTTTTTTTTGTTTGGTAGGCGGGACTCTAGTCTTTTAATTGTTTTAAATATCGTCCAATAATAAGAAAAGTTATGGAGGGGTTTAAAATACCTATACATTTTCATTTTTAGTTGAATTTTAGTACAAAAGTGAAGTGTTAAAAGGTATTTTTTTATATAATATCTTATTTCAGCTAACTTTACAACTAATACTTTTTAAAAATGTAAGTTAAATTTTGTCAGAAAATGCCAAACTTTGGTCCCCGTAAGGGCTTTTTTTTGAAAGAGCCCGAGTTAAAATATAATTTATTAAGCAGCGAACGTAACAGTTACCTCATATTGGTTCAAGATAAAGAAGTTTCAATGAAAAAGTCGTATTTTTTTACTTTGGTTAAACATTTTTTTTATTGTAAATTTATAAAATACATAATTTTTTAAATCAAGAAAAATTGATAACTATATAAACAAGAGTATAACTTATTGTTATTGTACTGCAAAACTACTTTAAATCAAACAATTTTTTAGTAAATATTTCATCCAAATAGCCTTGATTTTCATCTTCTAGAAGTTGTTTAGCTTCTTCGTCTAATTCAATAGAGGTAGTTTTCCATTTTTGTCGAATGTTGGACATATATGGATCTGAAATGCATAACAAAATAATGATAAGGTCTTCATTAGTAAACATCTGGACATTTTTCTTGTGTTGTGCTCGCGAAAGAATCTGTAGTCTTTGTTCGTTTTTTTCTTGCGCTTCTTCAGATAGAAATCCTATTTATAGCATATTGTTCTCAATTATTTGTTCCCCATGGTACAAAACCTTATGAAGTGTGGATGGCATATATCTCCAAGAGTATTTTTCGTTATAAAGTATAGCTGTTTTATTGGCGTACTCTCCAAATTTTTTTGCGTTTATCTTTCTGTTGCATGCTAGAACTTATAAAATGATTGTGAATCGTCTTATAAATTCATGATCTACACCTGTGATAGATGCTGCAGTTTCTGGATCGGAAAGAAATCTCATTGCGGTATTCCCATCATTTGAGTTTCTTTTTCCTTGTTTTGGTTGGGTCGATTATTGGTCCTAGCTGTAGATATTTTTGTTGAATTTGATTGTTTTGCTTTCATTTTTTTTCATTTTCTTTGCTTTTTCTCACTGTTTCGCCTAACGGACCAAGTTCTAGATCATAACCCAATTTAAGAATATGATCCATAAAACATATTTTAGCATGAAGAGGGGACATTCCAAATTCGTAGGCTTCCTTAAAACTATCGTCTTGTGGTTGGGGTTGGCTTAATTGACTTGATGTCTTTTATCTGTTAAAATAAAAAAGATTTTACCAATTAATATAATTTCACAATTAAGCGCATTATGTCTCAACCCTTTTTCATAAATATATAACAACTCTACCGTTTCCTTTTTCTGTCAGTATAAAAAAAAAATAAACTCACGCAAAAAAATACACCGGTACGACCAACATTTGAATTCATAACATGCAGACGGACGGACGGACATCGTTAAATCGATTCAGAAAGTGATTTTGAGTCGATCCGTATAATAAAAGATGGGTGTGGGTCCAATATTTTTGATAGTTACAAATATCAGGGCGAACATAAGGGCAAGTTTTATTGGTCTGCAATAATTTGTTGAAGAAGGAATTTCATTTTTCCATACATCAATTTCTGTAGCTCTACTAGTTGACGGCTCTAAGCCGCTATAAATTTTTAGCATCTGATGAATTTTCGGCATTAAATTGCTTGTATTGTTTCTGATCAGAGGATCCATCACATCTCCATTTAGAAATTAAAGTAATGCTGCCATTTCCATTTTTTTTTTTAACATTTAGTATCAAGGGTATTTATTAATCGTTCTGCAGTATGTTCAAGGAGATCTTGCAATTTTATTTCTGCTGAACTTGAAGTGACACTAATAACATATTGTGAAGGTAAGCATTCTTTTTGGCAGAAACTAAATCTCGATACTCTGGAAAAATTCCACAATTCTTTTCATTTGCTCGCTTCCGCAATTCCTTATATTGATTTCTAGACAACTTCAAATCCAAAAATAGGGCGAACGCTTTTTCTGGAGTAAATTTCTTATCTTCAGTTGGTGTAGGAATGCGTTTGAAAATCCTCTTTTGTGCCTTGGGCTCGCTTCTACTATTTTTTTAAATATTTCAATTTTATTTTTCTTATTTTGAGTTGGTTGAATTTGGTGAAAAAATGAATCCTTAATAATTCTTTGAGAAATTTCTTCATTGAAATTACCAGCTTGCGCCTTCAAGATCTTTCACTACATTCCTCAATTGGTTTTGCTGGTCTAGCCTTTTTTCCACTTTCGTATTTATATTCATAACACACAGATGGACGGACATCGTTAAATCGACTCAGAAAGTGGTTTTGAGTCGATCTGTATAATAAAGGAAAAAATCATTATACCCTAACCACATAGTGGAAAACTTTTTTATTCATAAATTTTGCACAAAATATCTGACCTTGGGTCAGAAAAATTGTTCTGATGCATACGGGGGGGAAACTGGCAAGTATACAATGAAATATAGGAGTGTAGGGGAAGGTTCGGACTACAGAAGAGTGCAAGATTTTTTCGATGGCTTTTGATGGGCAGTAGTTATGCTCTATTAATTAGGAGATTTTCGGGAAACTTTGACCTTTTTTAAAATTTTTTTTTTTTCAATTTCTAAACGAGCCAGTGATTAACATTAATAGCTTAGAAGTTACAATATTAGACAAGATTTATTTTACTTTAAAATCTTTTAAAACAAGAAAGTTACAGTCATTAAAAAATTAATTAATTTTTAATTTTAGCAAATAACTGAGAAAGTCCATTTCGAAGACCCTGTTCGCTGTGATATCGTTGAAATAGGGTGCAATTTTTTGGCTCCCGAGGTCCACTAGTATTTACTTTCAAATGAATAACAACTTTGAAATCGGTAACCATAAAAAAAATGATTTTTGGCCGCCTTCTTAAAATATAGAAAATAATTATAAAAAGTTTAGAACAAATAGTTTAAAAAACTAATTTCAAAACTATTTTTCCAAGTGTAGACGTTATATTGCAATTATAATTCACTTTACGAAATTCACATGTAATTTATTTCTTAATTTCCATGCTTGACTGGTGTCATGCGATTGAATTGGATATCGATTACAGAGTTTACCTTATAATCAATAAGTATTAATCTTCAACATTCAATTCATCAATAAGTATTAATCTTCAACATTCAAAAGTCAACAACAAAAGCCTTAATAAACATGTTGCTTACGTAGAAAACTCACATGACTGTCGACAACTATAGTTTTTCAATTAAGGTGTGAAAATAAAAAAATATTTATAAAAACTTATTGACATTTTCCAATTGCATTGTAATAGGAGTCGTGTAACACTGTGGTTTTTGACTTATTGAAATGACGATAACAAAAAAAAAAAAAAAAAACACTCAAATAGGGCTTCGCAATTAAAAAAAAGTTAAGTATTATATTATGTGTGTGGCTGTGTGTGTTTGTGTGTACACATTAACCATACATGGTTATTTTAGAGCCATTTATGGTCATTACAAAAGGTGTTTGTTTCTACAAAACTATTTATAAATAATACAAGCAAAAAGTAGAAATAATAAAACAAAAAAATAAACTTTACAAATCAGACCACACTCTATAAAAATATGCAAGAGATTGCTTATAAATACATATCTGCATTTTGATGATGCATTTCAGCATCATGCAACTATGCTTATACATGCATGTGTATTCCTTGAGTTGCATTATTTAGAGCTCTGGCTGACAATGATGACATCTTCTTTATGGCCAATAACAAGTTGTTACTCTATTTTCAACACTTTCTTTGTGTCTGGTGGTTTTTTTATTTCGCTACGAAATAGTGGACTCAAATATGATAATATGTATTGTTAATTGATTATGGTGAGAAAACCATATATGGTTCTTACTGTACTGTATTTAATTCGAAGATTGTAAGAAACAAGGATATTTAATAGTTGGCTGAAACTTGTTTTCTAGTCTATGCGACTAAAATAAATTATTTTCCTCACGGACAACATTTTAGTTGCTAAGAAAATCAATAAAAACTGATACGGTTTTAAAAGTCAGCCTGGTCGAATCTTGTTTTACCTTTCTTTGTGTTGTTGATACAAATTTTTTTTATATATAATGAAAAAAATTTTTTAGAACCAAATTACAAAAAAAAAAAAACAAGAGTGTTAAATTCGGCTATACCGAATAAAACTCCACTCTTGTGTAAAGCACAATGTTATAAACAAGGTTGCCAGTCAGAGACAAAATCGGCCAGATCTTACGTAAAAAGGGCTAGATTATTATAATAATGTTGACAAGGTATTTAAAAGCAATCAGCTTAAATGTACATAACAACAAGTAAGAACGTTAAATTCGGCTATGTCGATTTTTGATGCTGTTCATCCCGGTACTCTATTTATATTATTATCTGAACTTGTTGCACTATTTATAACAAACATAAAAAAATATTTAAAAAAGTTAACAATTCGACAAATTTAATACTAAATTATCACCTTTAAACATACTCAATTTTTAAACATTTTTAGAGGTCATATCTTGGCACAATTATGGGCGATGCATCTCATTTTGAATACCAACCTGCTCCAAATAGTAACAAACTACATTATCCTAAGTATGAGCGTGACATCAACAGACAGACGCTATATCGACTCGAATTGTTATAAGGATCAAGGATATATATACTTTATGAAATCGCAAATTCATTTTTCAATGCGTTGCACAGTGCTGCATAAAATATCATTTGTTCCTATATAGCTTTAAGCTTATAAGATTCGAAAATTTTTTGGCAGCGCTAAAGTTTAATATTTTCAAGTAGTATGGCGTTAAATAGAATAATAATCGCTATAACGGAGTTTCGAGCGCATTGTGACAAGCAACTTTTACTTTTAGGAAAATGTAACTAAATTAAAAAAAATATATAACCGCTCTATACCAATTTATTTCAATTAAAATCTAAACATTTATTTTTATCATAGATCCCTTGATTTTTATGTTTGAACCCATTCCTTAGAAAATTAAGTTCAACCTTAATTATGCCGTACTTAAAACATGATACTATCAAATTAGAAAACAAAAAACAAGTAAGAGTGGGCTATACCGAATCTTTGATACCCTTCACTTGGGATTTACGTCTATAATATTAATAGGCTAGGCGATTTCTTGTGACCGATGTTTTGTTCTACCGTTTTATCCCGATTTTGACCAAAGTCTATTATTTGGAAGGTATTTCTTTTAAGCCGTTTTGCAGATTTACAGATTTTAAAATTTTTTCCTTTATTTTGAGTAAATTGCATTTATAGTTGCTACTAACACATACATAAAATAATACATATGCTATGTGTGTTTTATTAAATTTGTTAATGTGTTTGTTAATGGTTTTGTTATCTTCATTCATAATAATAATAAACCATAAAAGTGTTGGTTAGTGAATTGGCTAAGTTGAAAAATATAGCTGCCTAGAATTTCGAGCGCTGGAATCTACTAGTTTTCATTAATATCTGGACTTATAACAATAAATGTAAACAAAATATTTGAAGGAGTAAACAATTTGATAAACAATACTAAATTATTACAACAAACACACTGGACTTTTAAAATTTTTTAGAATAAAAAAATTATATTACTCTCTGCGCAGTGGTGTGGAGAAAAAAACAAAATAAGTTCAAAGAAATATGTAATTTTTTTTTACATATAATTTTGAAAAATATATTTTGACGATTTCTTTGGTTTTTTGTCACAATTTTTGCACTTTTTTTAAAAATTATTTATAAAAATTTCTAAAAGGCCTTCTTTTATTTATGAACTGAATCAAGCAGCCAACTATTCAAGTAACCAGCAAATTATTGTATGAAGAAAAGCAGATAGGAATTTCCCTTCATCTAATCAATCTGAAATTTGGTCGATATACTTACTGTAAAGAAAGATTAACTTCGACATAGTCACGGACAGTCACGTATAGTAACGGAGTGATCTAAATGTCACGGAGTGATTTAAAACCCATTTCCCCTAGCCGATCAATCCGAAACTTGGTCGATAGACTTACTGTGAAAAAAGATTAACTTTGACATATTCACGCACAGTCACGGAGAGATTAAAACCACACTTCCCCTCATCCGATCGATCTGAAACTTTGTCCATAGACTTATTGTGGTCAAAGATTAATTTTTAATAGGCACGCAAATTAACACATAATCACGGAGAGATTCAAAACTCATATGCATAAGGAAAGAAAGAGTTTTAATAAAAACTCTGTTTATAGGGTTTAGGTTATTAAACTCTTTCTTTTAGCTCATACTCTCTGTCGTGGGGCAACCCTATTCCCCCTTATTCAATTAATCTGAAACTTGGCCCACAGTTTTGTTGTGACTACAGATTAATTTTAGGGCATTCACGCACAGTCACAGAGTGATCTAAATGTCATTTCCCCTCATCAGCTCGATCTGAAACTTGGTCTTAAGCATTTTATTCAGCCTAAGAAAATTACAACAAGAAAAATAAGCTTTTTGTGCTCTACACAAATTATAATCAATATGTCTATAAAAAGAAATCGATTCTCCAGTTCCTAGAGAAGTCAGCCCTCGGGACACTTATGCATTCGGACATCCGCCCTTTACCTTTACCAAAACCAAGAAGTGCTTTCGTTCTCCTTGGATTAGGCAAGGGCCATAGGAGCTGGGATATTCTGCAAGACGTCAGTTGTGTGCACCGTGTCCTTAATTCAAGATCAGCTGCCTTTTCAATTAGATTCGACCGCTCGGTCCATCGGCCCGCTCAAAGATTTTGAGCCCTATTCCGCACACTAGTCAGTCACCTCGTTTCCTTTTACCCCACTATATCCTGGAAACCATATAAAACTAATACATTCCCTCATACACTTCGATCTAAAGCTCCTCGATTTCAGAGCTTTGAGACCAGCAAAACTGTTAACAAAAATATTAGTAGTCATTGGAACCATATTCCGCTCCAGAATTATGAGAATTGCGTGAATCTCGGGCTAAAAAACTCTACATTTGTCAGGGATTCTCCGAGATACCTGAATGTCAAGTTGTTCAGAGTAGACCCCTGACCCTGTCCCTGCTTGCATCTTCGAACCATCGGCATATCCTGAGATCACAGTCACGACAGAGTTTGCGGTACAGTCTTCCCCAGTCGGTATTTGGATCGTAAAATTACCCACAACGTTTAACATCGGTGACATATAATCAGTTTCCCGATCAATTAGTACCGCGTCAACTGTCCGTAGGATTGTGATGTGTCCCCATGGGCTTTTTTCCAACTTATATGACTCTCTTAAACTCTCACTGCCGTGCTCTTGAGGAGAACTTGATGAGAAAGAACAGTCCCGCCTGTGGTGTTGACCTAATGGTTCCGGTGGTGCCCTGGTAGGCCAATATCTGTGCATACATGAGTCTAGAAAGTGTGGCCCCTATGTTCACTGCCCCACCAGATTACCATATGTCAAAATAGGTATAATTATCGCAGAATTCATCCATTGGATGATTTGCGGTTTAACACCCCATCTTCTAAGAAACGTCCTCCTGCACGTGTAGAAGGCACATAACGCCTTCTTAGTTCTTTCCTCTAGGTTATTCGACCAAGAATAGTACCCAAATAGTTCGTCTCCCTTGATTATACCAGGATCTTCCCATCCAATCTTGCGGGATTGAACTCACACATCTTTGTCTTTCTAGTAAATAGAACCAAGTCCGTTTGAAAGGTTGTCTCCCTTGCCAATTTCACGAGTTTACCTAATGCCGAATCCATGAGGTCACTGATCGTTGAAAGGAATCTAACTTTGACCAGAAGCACAACGTTATCAGCATAGGCGACAACTTTGGTGCCCGTTCTGTCGAAAGATTGGAGGATTTTATTGATCACAAGATTCCACAAAAGGGAGATATAGCTCATCCTTGTGGAGTTCCCCTCGCCAACACCTTACTAGCTTACCCAATACCTATTTTCGAGTTTATGACCCTGCGATTCAGCATGTTGGTTATGTAAAGTTTCTAAGATCGATGATATTTTGACACTATTGGATGCCTCAATCATCCCAAATACTTCGAGTAAAGCCGTATCAACCGATCTTTATTTCTCGCATACCCGGAATGATTTTCCCAGCATTCAGATTTCAATAACTAATGATTCTGAGTAATAGTAAAATAGTTAAGAACAGTATAGTATTTGTAATATTAATTTTTATTCAAATACTCCATTTTTTATATCTTTTAAATCAAAATTTGTAGACTTTCATATTCAGAGTTGCCACGCTATTAACACATCTTAATTGATTTATCGTATCCACTAACGTTGATGTTATTTGGCCAGCAACTTAAAATACAATTAAACAAAATTATAATTTGTCATGCCATAAATCTCTATTGTGGTCTTGGCAACCCTTCGTAATATTATTATTATTATTATTATTTGTTTATTGTATACCTCCACTATATGAGGAAAGTATTTTTTTTATAGTCCAACACACACGTTTTGGCATGTTATATTTAAGATAACATTTGTTAAGCGTTTTATTAAAAAAAAAAAAAAAAACATCTTAGCATCCCTTAAAAAAATAATTGGCAGACAAAAAAACTGTAACTGGACTGGAAAATATCTCTGTAAAATAAATTTTAAAGTGTATAAAAATAAGCGTATCAATGACAGGTTCAAGGTTTTTCTTTGACTTAATTTTTTTTGACACTTCAATGCACTGAAGTTTTTACAAATTGCCTTAAAGTCTGTATTTAGTGTGAGTGTGTGTGAGAGATTGGATGTGTCTCTGTTATATGAAGAGTGTGAAATTGAAATCCCTGATAAAACGTTTTTTATACCAACTCAATTTCTTATTTATTTGCCATAGAAAAGGGTGGTGGCATTTTGGATTGTATGGCAAAGGAAAAACACGTGTTCAATTGTTGTTATGGTCCCTATACTAACTTCGATTGGTTTTTAATGTTGTAGTTGTTGCTGTGCTTTTTTTTGTGTGTGTAATTTGTTAAGCTTCAAATGGTTCTGTTTTAAAATTGATTTGTTTAAATTTTTCCAACGATTAAATAATTTAAAACTCAAAGTATCTCGCCTCAATTTACACTTCATCATCAAATTCTGCCGTGTGTCTTGCCAAGTTTGTACCGGTTTGTGTGTTTCACAGTTTTCGGATGGTTGTAAAAATTTTTGCACGTTTTCTGCCTTTTACGTTGTTCCAAAAGATTTTTCTTTTAGTTTGCTAAGGAATTTAATCAATTTTATTTGTAGTTGCTGTTGGTTTTTTTTTTCTCTTCTGTAATTTTTTATGTCTCGTCTGTTATTTGTTGTTATTTTATTTATTGCCAGTGTAATTTTTTTCTGTTTGAATTTAAATCGATTTTTAAACAAACAGTTTAAACAATTTATTTAAAGATAAACTAATTTTCTTTATAAATTTTTCTCTTTGCAGGCAGAAGTAAGTACGATGAATTATACAATTTTAATATATAATTTGTGTCTAACGGAGTACTAGTCAGTTGGGTGAGTTTGGATGGAATATTTATGGAACAAAAGAAAACACGACGATGGAAAATAACGAATCCACTTAATATTTGGTTGCATCAAAAACTTTTAAATATTAAATTCAAATAATATGAATAAACATCAACTAAAGCAATCTATCCGCTAATTATAAATAGTGAAAATTACCAAAAATCCATGGGAAAAAATAAATAAAAAACAATTGTTTTAGTTTAAAGGCTGTCGATATTTAGTTGTATTTTGTTACTCACAGAGGTACATTTGCCCTCAATATTTCGTTAATAGTGGACCTCAAAACTTGCGTACCAGCATATTTTTGGAGATTAAGATATGAAACTTTTGTTTTGACCGAAAATTCTTATTGTCGAAAATATAATCAAAAAACGTTAAAAAAGATTTACATATATCAGTTTGTCAATCCATTTGTAACTCATAGAAACAAATTCCGGAGACCCCATAAACTATATATATATTTTTGATCCTTATAAAAGGATGTCCGTCTGTCTGTCTGTTGAAAACAATCTTATTCGTAAAATTAACTTTTTACCTAGGTAAGGTTGCGATAATATTATTTGCCATTATTTGGAGCAGTTTCTTTTATTAAAATGGGGTAAATCGGACGTCACTACGCTGAGATCTTGCCAAAAATTTGTATACACCTCTAAAAAAATAAAATACCCAGTTTGTTTGTTGTAATATTTTAGTAGTTGAACATACTTGTTGTAAAACAACATACACAGTTATAAAAAACGCCACAAAAAATTATGCTATGTTAGTAGTTAGTATTACAACATAGTTTTTTATTGTTATCACGATATAATAAAAAACACCGCCAATATAAAAGAAAAAATATAATCCCTAAAAATTAGAATTAAAAATTAAAGATTAAAAATTAAAAATTGAAAATTAAAAACTAAAAATCAAAAATTCAACATTAAAATTAAAAATTAAAAACTAAAAATTAAAAATTAAAAATTAAAAATTAAAAATTAAAAATTAAAAATTTAAAACTAAAAATTAAAAATTAAAAATTAAAAATTAAAAATTAAAAATTAAAAATTAAAAATTAAAAATTAAAAATTAAAAATTAAAAATTAAAAATTAAAAATAAAAAATGAAAAATGAGAAACGAAAAGTTAAAAATGAAAAATTAAAAATAAAATATGAAAAATTAAAAATTAAAAATAAAAAATGAAAAATGAGAAACGAAAAGTTAAAAATGAAAAATTAAAAATAAAAAATGGGAAATTAAAAATTAAAAATAAAAAATGATAAATAAAAAATTAAAAATAAAATATGAAAAATTAAAAATGAAAAATAAAAAAAAAAATAAAAAATAAAAAATTAAAAAAGAAAAATAAAAAAATGAGAAACGAAAAATTAAAAATAGAATTGGAAATGACAAAATGAAAAATAAAAAATAAAAAATGAAAAATGAAAAAGGAAAAATAAAAAATGAAAACTGAAAAATAAAAAATGAAAACTGAAAAAGGAAAAATTAAAAATAGAATTGGAAATGACAAAATGAAAAATAAAAAATAAAAAATGAAAAATGAAAAAGGAAAAATAAAAAATGAAAAATGAAAAATAAAAAATTAAAACTGAAAAAGGAAAAATTAAAAATAGAAAACGAAAAATTAAAAATTAACTGGTTGAAATAATAAATTATAGTAATTATTTGTATATTAACACACCCCCTGCAGTTGATTGCTATAAGTGATACATAAATGACGCTTTCTGTTTGATTTTAAAAAAGTGCCATAAAAATAAATCTTTAATTACTAAATATTTACACATCTCCCCTGTGATCGGACTCACATGTTTTTTTATTTAATTGGAATAGCCGAATTTAGCACTCTTTCTTGATTTTTATACATGAGATGAGAGTAAGAGAATTACCAAGATATACATATCTATAAATAAACTGTCACTCTCCTTTTTTTGTCTATTAGTGTTGAGAACCTTGAATATAATACGGGTGGAGCGTATCAAAGTTTCGGCACAGTCGAATTTAACACTCATACTTGTTTTTGTAATATTTGCATAAAAAACTATGGTAAAAATTTGGGGGAAAAAATATTCAAAATATTCGAAAAGTATACTAAATAACATTTATTTAGTAAATATATTAACAATATTCAAAATTTGCCAAAAATATGCAAAATATGCTTAGTAAATATATCTTAAAAATAAATAAAAAATGGTTTTAATGCTTATACGAGTAAATATGGAAATACTTCCATGAACTAGAGATTCAGTTATCATTTCGTTACTTCTGGTATTAGAAATTGACAACAATAAAAAGTTAAAAAGTATTAAGAATACCTATCTAATATTTTAATTTCTTATGCAATATGTACTGCTACGTTTTCTTCCCCATTTTTTAACAACAAATTCACCGAAATTTTGTAGCAAAAATCGTGTTTTTCACTTGCTGCCAAAAAAAAAAAAATAAAATTTAAAAAAAACTCTTCGTGATTATCTCGGGAAACATATCAGCTTTTAAACGTATTTCGATTTTTTATTTCACATGATCCGATAACGAGTTATGATGTTCATCGCAAAACAACAATGCCTCCGGAGATTCGCTGTAACGGACTTTTTTTATTAAAATTTTTAATTGAAATTTTTTTCAAAGATTCTTCAAATAACGTGTGATCCATTTCGAGGTTCCCTACTTTTTTAAAGAAAAAAAAAACGCAGAAAGTTCAAATATAATGGGGAATGTTTATTATCATTTGAAAGAACATTCTTTGGCATTTATTTTTTGATGATTATGTCTATCAAATGTTGGCCGCGGCTACGTCTCAGGTGGTCCATCCATTGAGTCCAATTTTCGATGACTCGTTCGGGCATTTCGACTGGTAACTGGCGATTAACACGCGTGATGTTTTGCTCCAAGGCCTGACCCGAAGCAGGATTGTCCGCATAAACTTTAGACTTTACGTATCCCCACAGGAAAGAGTCTAACGGTGTGATATCATAAGATCGTGGTGGCCAATCGACCGGCCCAAAACGTGAAATTATCTGCTCACCGAAGTGTTCTCTCAATAATTCCATTGATTGATGCGCTGTGCGGGAAGTGACGCCGTTTTGTTGAAACCAAATGTCGCCGAGATCACGAGCTTCAATTTCAGGCATCCAATGGTCGGTTATCATGGCACGATAACGGTCGCCATGGCACGATAACGGCGCCGAATCGACTCTCCACGGTTTTCGTGTACACTCTCAGCTACGGCCGCTATATTTTCTTCTCTGCGTGCTAGACGCGGTCTATTCGGTCGAATATTATCGAATAATGAATGTTGGGTCTCAAGATGGGTGATGGTGTTGCGAATAGTACGCTCAGTATGCCGATTATGTTGACTATGAGTTGAGCGAAGTGCACGAAACACATTCTTCACAGAACGTGAATTTTCGTAATAAAGTTGAACGATTTGTAAACGTTGTTCAGGCGTCAGTCTTTCCATGATGAAATGCCAAACAATACTAAACAAAAATAACATGACAGCATGACACGACTCACACGTGATCTGTCAAAAAATGCTATTGAAAAAAGTATCTCTACTTGGATCACCCGTTGCTTAACATGCATATGAAATAAATTTTGCAACATTATTCATATCTTAAAAAAAAAAAAAATATGAAAATACGCATTTTTTTCGCTTTTAAAACCTTCCCCCCTCCCTTAAGTAGAACTTACGGTTAGCTGTCAATCGAACTATCGATGCGCTAATTTTCTGAGTTTTATGATCAGAATACCCTGGCAAATCATTATGAATAGATTTGTGCTTGAAGAACGCTACCAAATTATTCAAATTTACTTTGAAGCTCAATCATCGATTCGCAGAACTTCTAGGCGACATCGTGATATTTATGGCATACATAATCGTCCATCTGTGCATGCCACATACTCTCTAAATGATGCAATAACACCGACATGTGGAAGCAATGTGCGTACTGAAAATAATATCACCGCTGTCAACGAATGTCTGGAAGAAGATCCAAATTTATAGATTCGCTCTTTTTCGAAGGCGAAGGTTGTTCGTCAACTACGTGGAAAGTTTTTCGCACAGATCTTGGCCTACATCCGTATCAGATCAAGCTGGTGCAAGACTTAAAGCCACGAGACCATGATATGCGACGTTCTTTCACCGATTGGGCTCTAGAGCAGTTGGAAACTGACCAGGTGTTGTGTTTGAAAATACAGATGACATTGATCCGGGCTACTTATTTAAATCAAAATTTGGCAATAAGTTGATTTCGAGAAATGTACCGGTCTATTGGACTCCAAGCTTGTGAATATTTACACCTTGCGAACATTCCCTGTGGGGCTACATGAAGTCACTTGTTTATGATAATAAACCAGCAACAATTGACACTTTGGAGGCCAACATTGTGTTATTCGTGACATACGGCCATCAAGGGTCGAAAAATTTACCCAAAATTGAACGTCCAAAATGCGCTTCGACAAGAAAACACGTGGTGACCATATTCCGCAAATCATTTTCAAGTGTTAATGCCATATTTTAAAATAATAATTTTTTGGATTGAAATATAATTCTTTATGATATTTTTTACAATTTCAAGTACACCCTACTTATATTATATTACATATATGTATTTATATATTGGCTTAGTTTTAGATATCAGAATTATTTTTAGTCGAAAATCTTTAGTTTTTTTTTTTTTTTGTTTTTAAAAACGTTGAAGTTATAAAAAAAATTTAAAAATTTTACTGGATTCTAATTACACAATTGGTACACTTCCGTCATTTGTGTGTGAGCTCATGGCTTGTTCATCAAATGTAGAATCTATAAGGTTATTAAGGTGTTAAAGATATATATGTTGAACATAGAGTTGAAATTTGAATTAGTGTTTGTTCTGAAAATACTCTGATCATAGCAGATGTACCAAATATCATTCAAAAATATTAACATTTGCAACGTACAAAATCTGGGAGAAGTTCAAGTTTTTAGATGCCCAGCAAAACTTTCCATTACATGTAATGAGCTTTAGAATAAGAAATCGAAATTGTTAAGTAGTTAACTTTACATTACGAAACTCATTATTTTAATATGTGGGTATAATTGGAGGAAAGGCCTACCGGCACCTTACTAGGTACTGATACAAATAACTAGTTACTTTATAGATAACAAGAAGGGGTTTGAGTAATTCGTTATATGTGGGTAGTAAAGTAAATTTCTGTAAAAACACAGTGGCATCGCATAATATGTTATAAATAATGTAATGTAAAATTCAACAGCTTTTGCTGCGTTTTTTGTACAATGATGACTATCTCCGCGAAATAGTTTGTTTCATCAAATTTAACTCATTATTTCATTTGTTTCATTAAATCTAAATAACTCTTTATTTATAGCTTTTAATAATACAAACAGTGGTCATTACCAGTAACTATTCACATAAATTAGGAAGTCCTTACATTTAGCTTATAGTAATTCAAAAGGTATGGGGTTAACATTACCATGTAATGCAAAGGGTAATAACTTATCATTATCAAGGTTTTTCTGGGTGTTTTTTACGTAAACACTTTTCCTTTATCGTAGCATTTACCAAATCCTGTTGTGCCATAAGAAATTTGTGTAAAAAAAATAATATTTTGTTATTAAAATAACGGTTATTAACTTACAGTTGACTGTCAGAGACAACGATATTTTGTAGTAAACATCATAAATCAATGACAATAAGTATGTTGGCATGTACGTTCATATATCTAAAAAATTAATTTCTATATGAAAATGAAAGTAGTTTTCTCCAATAGTTTAACTAAAACGATTTTGCTAAGAAAGCAATTAAAAACAACTTGTGGTCAAGAAGAAGTTAATACTATGACATTTCTGAAAGACGCCAACTCGAGCAATGCTCAACACTATTTACCATTACTAATGATGGTAGCCAAATAGAAATTTCACTTTTCTTGCAGATAATGGTGGTGGTGGTGGTTAGTGCTAAAGTAAAGGGGTTTCTTATTGTTCATTTCACTTTTTTTTTAAATGAAGTTTTGAAAACCATAAGAATGCTCGTTAGTAAAACCTAAAATTGCTTTATTTCTTTGCGAAACAAATGTAATAAAGTAACTAAAAACCATTTAGAAATCCACAACAATTTCGAAATGTTGAACTTTTCAAAATTTTCAATAAACATTAGTTTTAGTCTAAAGGGTAAAGTTAGCCAAAACTGTCATAAAGCCAAGAATTTGTTTTGAGAATAAGAAGAATTTAATTATGTAGACCCAATAATTTGTTGGGCTGTAATTTAATTTAAACAAATCGTTAATGGAGAAATCATTACAAAAAGAAAATTTACTAAATCAGTTTTTGAGATGAAATTTAAAACGTTGTTTCAATTTGATTGGCAGTTAAGAAATAAAAAGTATACAAATTAGCTTTTTGTTTTTGTTCATCTAGACACTTTATGTCTGTCTGTCTGTCTGTCTGTCTGTCTAGATAGCCGAAAACTTTGAACTTGTCTTATGCTTTTAGGTTTTTGCCTTTCTTCCTCCTTCAGTCATTGTAATGATTGTTTGCTTTTGAAATGACTTCAATGACTTGCCAAATTGCTAAAACTTTAATTATTTTTACAAATAAATAATTTCGTAATAGCTGTGAAAACAATGAAACTGAGACAAGGAGTCACGGAGAGATACTGTATAGAGACACAGAGACTTTTAAAACGGAAGTTGACTTTTTAACATTTGAATTAATTGCTGGCTACCAAGCAAAAACAATTTCGATGGCATCATTTAACATCAGTCAGAGCTTTGTTAAAATGCAATCATAAAAATTTTGTTTTATAAATATATTGTAATTCTTCTAGAAGGTTAATAATATTCATTATATATGCTGAGGTATTCCAAGGAGTAATTAAACTGAAAGTCTCGGATCATCAAATTATATGAAATCATTGGGGCTGTAAGGTTTAGAAATCCGGGTATTTCAAAATGTTTTTTCATGAATATTGGGATTTTTGTAGATTTTTGGAAGACTGAAGAACCAGATTTATAAAAGTTGATTGTTTTTCAAGACTTCGGAACGTGAACGTATTTTAAAAGAGAGTTGAAGCCAGATACGCGGAGAAAACTATTGCCTGTAGTAGACCATTTTTATATCAATCGAATTGGTTGGTGGAATCTATCATATTATTCGATTACTAACAAAAAAAAAAAACAACCAGTATGTGAACAACATGTTTTAAAATGAGCAGAAACTGAAATTCGTCTGTACCAGTAAAATTTTTCAGCTTTTGTAACCGAGCCAATCGACTAATCTAAAATTCGGCCCTCTATGAAATCCTGTGGGAGAAAATGTTTTGAATGCAGAGAATAATTAAAAAAAAAAACTATTTTTTTGAAGGAATCGCTTTGGGAATGAAGTTGTGAGTTTTTAACTGTTTTATTGGGAAGAAGCTGTATGGGGAGAAGTGGTCCGTGGACAGTGGTCAGTGGTCCGTGTATGGGATCATGATGAAAGTCTTTCATAAGTAGTGCATTAATGCCATTACCCCTTTTGACATAATTGGGATTAGAGTGTCCCTTTACTAGAACCCAATCCGGCAGAGTCGCAACTGTTGGCCATAGATTCGCAAAACTCTTTCCAGGAGGTCTTATTTGCGGATGCTATCGCCTTCTTAAATGCCTTCATCTTGTCATAGTATGCCTGTCATATCTTGCTGATGTAGCTAGCGTTAAAAGCTTGACGAGTTTCCTGAAGCAGCTTTTATAGTTCTTAATTTCACCACAGAGGTAAAGTTTTCTTGGCTCTTGTTGGCGAACAGGTTGCTTTGAATGCCACGTCTTTGGCCTTTTTAAGAGTCTTCACCGAGTGTTTCAGGCCACTAGTCGTATTCTCGATGTTTGGTCCTGCTATGTGTTTGCTACGCTCAACCCTATCAAACTGGTTCCATTCAGTTCTTCTAGGGTTTCTGTAAGAAGTATTACCCTGAATACGTACGTTGACGTCAAAGAGTTTCCAAGATTATCCACACACCGGAGACATTTGTTTGACACCCAGAAAGTAAAGGTGTTGAGCTGATCTAAATTTACGTGAATCTCTGCTTCACAGTACCCGAAAAAATGTTCTGCTCTTTCTGCGATTTTAGATCACCACGAGACTCCGCGAAATGAAGCTATCCTTTCGGTGCAGTCATTTTCAAAAGTGAATCACAAAACAATCAATCATCAATAAGAACTTGAACCGCTGTTCATTCATCTTCCAACTTTTCTTGTAGCAACAAATAACACATGCTTATGAATCTTACGTTTTTACCAACTACGTTACTCTCTTTCCCACCAGCAAATTAACTTACGAAATGATAACTGCGATCACTTTTTGACATTTATGATCAGTATATTCTGGCAAATTATAATTAATGGGGCCATGTTTGAACAACGCTAGCAAATTATCCAAATTTACTTGGAGTATTAGTCATAGATTCGCGCAATTTATAGACGACTTCGTAATTTTTATGGCACACGTAATCGTCAATCTGAGCCATCCGTCGAACAGTGGATATATTTTATACCACATACTCTCTAAATGACGCAATAAAACCAACACGTCCAAGCAATGTGCGTCCTGCAGAATGAATGTATGGAAGAAGATCCAAATTTATCGATAAGTTATCAGGGCACTGTCAGACTATTACGAGGAAATTTTTGCGCAAAGATCTTGGCCTGCACCCGTATGAGATCCAGTTAGTGCGGGAATTAAGGCCATGGGACCGTCATATGCGTCATTCCTTCGCCGATTGGACTCTAGAGCAGTTGGAAACTGACCCGATATATTATCGAAAAATTGTGTTTAGCCAGTAGGCTCATTTCTGGTAACGGGTTTGTTAATAGACAAAATTGTTGCATATGGAGTGAGACCAATCTAGGCCAGACCCTACCGTTTCCATTACATCCAGACAAATGCGCCGTTTGGTGCGGTTAACGCGCTGGTGGCATCATGAAGTCGGAGCTCACGTTAATGTCAATGGGGATCATAACCACAGCATGATCAATTAGTTTGTGCTAGAAAATATGGATGCAATGGATGGCGCTACATGCCATACCATAGACTTATTGAAATCAAAATTTGGCGATAAGTTGATTTCGAGATATCAAGGTCATGCGATTTGACACCTCTCGATTATTCCCTGTGGAGCAACGTGAAGTTACTGGTTTATGCTGATAAACCAGTAACAATTGGCTCAAAATTGGAAGTCCATAATGCGCTTCGTCACTCGGTGGCCGCATGCCCGAAATCATTTTCAAATGTTAATTCCATATATTGATCTTTCGAATAAAATTTTTGAAACAAGGGAGCTGTTTCCGTATTATCTGGACTTAAAGTTAACGAAATTATAAAATCTGGGAATAGTGGGTGGATAGTAAATGAAAAATTCTCGAAAAATTCAAAGCAATACATGAAATTTTTAAAATTTATAGACGATTTTGCACGGTTCAAAATCCTAGTAATGATTAAGTTATTCCAACTTAGGTTCAAAGGAATTCTAAGTGCTTATTTTTAAGATGAAGATAAGAGTTGTTGTGTTAAGACGATTAATATGTTTCGAGGACTTTAAATTGTTGCAGAATATTTTTTTTCTTTTTAATCTCTTTCTTTTAACTCATACTCTCTGTCTGTCTGTCTATCGTGAGGCAACTCTATTCCCCCTTATCAAATTGATCTGAAACTTGGCCGATAGTCTTGCTGTGCCTACACATTAATTTTGGAGTAGTCACGCACAGTCACGCATAGTCACGCACAGTCACGGAGTGATCTAAATGCCATTTCCCCTCATCCGATCAATCTGAAACTTGGTACATACACTTGCTGTGAAAAAAAGATTAACTTTGACTTAGTCACGCATAGTCATGCATGGTCACGCACAGTCACGGAGAGATTTAAAACGTATTTCTTCGACAACTTGGTCGATAGACTTGCTGCGAGAAGATTAATTTTGACATAGTCACGCACAGTCACGCATAGTCACGCACAGTCACGGAGAGATTAAACCTTCACTTCCCCTCATCCGATCGATCTGCAACTTTGTTCATAGACTTGTTGTGGCCAAAGATTAATTTTAAAATAGTCACACACAGTCACACATAGCCACGCACAGTCACGGAGTGATTTAAACCCCATTTCCCCTCATCCGATCGGTCTGAAACTTTGTTCATAGACTTGTTATGGTCAAAGATTAATTTTAAGACAGTCACACACTGTCAAGCACAGTCACGGAGAAATTCAAAACTCTTATGCATAAGGAAAGAAATAGTTTTAAAAAAAACTTTGTTTTTATGGATTAGATTATTTCATTGGAAAATAAATATGATTTACATTTGAGTTGGCTAGAAATTATACAGAAATTATGGTTAAAAATTCTTTTGGCTTTAATTTTTTTTCCAACATTTAAATCATTCAGTAATGAAATCATTTAGCTTAACTAAAAAAAAACTATTTTACATTACATTCTTTCAATTTCTGAAGTTAGAACAAACCAGTAGATTTATTTATTCAATCCATAAACACATTCATTTATTCCATTCATTCACACTAAATTAAGGGTAGTTGGTAGAATTCGGTGTGATGATTACTCTAGATTTTTTTTTGGCGTGTAATTTTTAACTCCTCATAAATCTTGTTTTGCTTTTGTAACAACTTTTTACGCAAATTTATGGGTGTGGTGGTAAATGAAAATGAATTAAGTCCAACTAACTATTCAACTGGCCAGTCATTGTGGCGCAATTACGTTTGTTTTATGTGCTAAAAGGAATTTTTATGTTCTCTGCCCAAAATCTCTAATTGTTTCAATATAAATTTTCTGCAATTTCAGGTCCCAGAGTGCGAAAGCCAAAGACGAAATCAACATCGTCGTCGTCCTCAACACCCATAGCAGAAAAAGCCAACTCACCGTCATCATCCACCTCCACCAACACTAACGAAGATAAACGACCACGCACAGCATTTAGTGGTTCACAATTAGCAAGACTGAAGGTAGGTTTTCCTAACAACATTCAAACGAAATTTCTCCAAACTAAATGAGAATTGCAATTTTGTTATTTATTTTTTTACATAGCATGAATTCAATGAAAATCGTTATTTAACTGAGAAACGTCGGCAACAGTTAAGCTCAGAACTGGGTCTGAATGAAGCTCAAATTAAAATATGGTTTCAAAATAAACGTGCCAAATTGAAAAAATCCAGTGGTGTTAAAAATCCTTTAGCCTTACAACTCATGGCTCAGGGCCTATACAATCATTCTACCATACCCCTGACGAGGGAAGAAGAAGAATTGCAAGAACTGCAAGAACGTGAAAAAGCCAACAATAACAATATGCCTCAACCACCTAGTGCTACTAGTGCGGTTTCTTCGTAAATTCAAAATTCCTATAAATATTCTTCGTCTTTTGTACAAACCCCATTTTCAACAGTGTAAATACAAAATGTTGTTGTTAATTGTGTAAAAAAATTTAAGTAAATAAATTTTTGAAGTGCAAGCAATATTAGTGTTTAAGTCTAAATAAGAGTAAAAAAAAAATGAAAAGTTTGTGATGACTACATTTTGAGATTACTATCACTTACACTCGAAAAAAAGGTTGAAGAGGTAGTAGAAGCAAATATTTTAGTTTTCGTATCTCTATTTAAAGATATATATTTAATTAAGGCCAATCCATTTAAAGAGGAATTGTTGTAATTTTCTAAAGTTTGCCTTTTTTCGAGTGTATGCATTAAAAACAACATTTTTGAGTTTCTAGTCTTAGAATAAGATTTTTTAATTTAGATTTTTTAGTTTGTAATTGTTTATATTAGTTATTTAAAGAAAAATACTTAAAGAAAATAAATTGAATTATAAAAATATAAAAAAAAACAGTTTATTTCATTTCCTTGGGTCATGCAATATATTTTTCAAATTTTTTTTTTACACAATTCGTCGTAATCTATAAACCACTAAGCAGTGAAAGAGAGTAACGTAACAAAAATGGTTAGTTTCTGGTTTTGTTGTTTAATATTTTACTTAGTATGGAATACAGTACGAAACAGTGATGCCAACTTGCTCCAAGCAAAAAGAGCAAAACAGCATTCAAAAAGCGCTAAATGGCGCCAAATTACGAGAAGCGCTAAAAAACGATAATTAGTGCTTAAAAAATGTATTATTAATTTTAAGAAACTCTATATTTTATTTGTACATATGAGATCATTTGGTTTGATAGTTATTATATCAATAAAAAAGAAATACAAAATACTTGAAAATTTTTTGTTGCAACTGTTAATTTTTGAAATAAAAATATCTAATTTTCTAAATCATCTTCAGGACATGGAATTGTTTATGTAAAATTTTTTGATTTTTTAGTTTTGAAGTGAACTAATTTTAATTTTCAATTTTCATTCAATAGGGTTTTTTAAGTTTTTTAAATTCGAAAAAATAAAATCGAAATGGAAATTATAGTCTGATTAGACCGACTATACGGTACCCCACACCATGCCTATTGAGATCCTATCTCTTAGGTCCAACTAATTAGATGTGAAAAAATGATATGAAAAAGTCGTATCGGATGCTATATTTATATGGGACTAGGTCGAAAAATGGACCGATTCTGACCATATTTTGAAAAATGACTTTTTTTTGCAAAAATTGTACAAACCAAAGTGAGAAAGATACGTGCAATATTTTTGTTTTTTGATAGATTCGACTTAATATTTTTGGTAGTTACAAACATCAGCGCAACGTCATTATACTCTGACCAAATAGTGGTATAAATCTATAAATCTATAATATTAATAGGCTAGGCGATTTCTTGTCACCGATGTTTTGTTCTACCGTTTTATCCCGATTTTGACCAAACGTATATTATTTGAAAGGTATTTCTTTTTAGCCGTTTTGCAGATTTCCAGATTTTTAAATTTTTTCCTTTATTTTGAGTAAATTGCATTTAAAATTGCTACTAACCCATACATAAAATTATACATATGCTATGTGTGTTTATTAAATTTGTTAATTTTTTTTTTTTTTTTTTTTTTTTTTTAAGCCTAGTTCCGCGAAGCCGAGTGTATTTGTTAATGAGTTTGTTATCTTCATTCACAATAATAATAAACCAAAAAAGCGTTGGTTTGTGAATTGGCTAAGTTGAAAAATAAAGTTGCCTAGAAATTTCAATCGAATTTCGAGCGCTGGAATCTGCTAGTAAATATTAATTCACTTAAAAAATATCTAAAATGTATAAACATTTTTTTTAACGACAAAGTAATATTCAAGGTACTGATTAATTATACACATACCTGTAAACTTATATTTAAAGAAATTGTGTTATTCAATTAAATCTTGATCCGTGTCTAAAATATAAAATATTAATTGTTTCATGCCAAAATGATGAAACCTACAGTTCAGCTATCCACACTTAAATTGGGTGAAATTATTTATTTCCAGAAATATTTTCCCTTTCCTGAATTATATAAATCCATCACAAACACTTTATAAGATTAGGTGGACAACAATTTGTTTAAATCTTTCTATAGCGAGTACATGCGGAGTGCGTAGCATGAGAGGAGCTTTCGAGAGTTTCTAATGACTCTTTTGATTTTGACTTTTGGCTGCCTAGATCCTTAAAATCAACCATTGTGTTATTTATATATTTTTTTTATATTTTTATTTTTGTTATATTTTTTTAACGTTGATTTTAGACCTCCTCCTTTTCGGCATAATTAAATAACTCGGACTTAGTTCTACTTGGTTTCTTTCAAAATTTTTGCAGTAAGAAAAAAAAAATAGGTATATTTGAGGGTCTTCAAATTTAAAAACTGCGATTAGAATTGTTGATTGTTATAAATAAATGAAACTCTAATAAAATAATTCGTTATTACACACAGAAAGGAAATTCATTGTGGCTACCGCATTTAGCAAACCGAATTTCGATGACGTTATTGATTATTGATTATGATTGAAATTCCGATATCTTAACAAAAGTGACCCTGTTGCATTAAAATCATTACATGTTTCTTTCGTTAGAAGTTATTTGGAATATTGTTCTAATATCTGGAGTCCTTACTATAAAAGCCATTCTGCAAAATTTGCATTTAAGAATAAATAAATTGGTCCGGCGATGTTCTTTCTTATGAAAGCAAGCGTAAATTTCTAGGACTACAATCTTTAAGAGATCGTATATCTATATTATTTGCTATAATGTTTATATTTAATATTTTAAGAAATAACTAGCACAGCCCAGCCCTCGAAATTCGAGTGCAAATTCTAGGAAATTTTATTTTTTCATTCAATTTATTTCATTCAATGTTTTTTAATGTATTTAATTCAGTAAATTTTTTTCATTATAAATATTTGTTGAACACACATAAATAATATGGCACCTAAATGTATGCTAATTCTGGGCAATTCCTTAATTTTATGCAATTATTATAATGAAATTCGATTGCGTTATTGTTGTTATTGGTTTATGTACACAGGGCTTTTCATATAAGATTTTTGCAAACACATTAACAAATTTAATAAACACACACACTGCATTGTGTAATTTTATATACATATGTAATAGTAGCAACTTTAAATGAATTTTACTCAAAAAAAAAAAAAAAATGTTCAAGACGGTGCAAATCTGTAAATCTGGTGGATAGCTAAAAAGAAATACCTTTCAAATGAGGTATGTTTGGTCAAAATGGGTTTTAAACTGAGAAAGTTACATCGGTCACAAGAAATCGCCTTGATATTATAGATATATGTTGTGATGCTTTGTCTGATTTAGTGAGGGTTCATACTCCTAATCGTGATTTACGTCACGAGCGTTTATTTTATGAAGGTTTTAATCGTACGAATTACGGGGTTAATGAACCAATTACAAAATGCTGAAAGCTTTTTAAAAAATTAAATTTCAATTTATATAAAAATAATTTTAAGTTGAACTTGTTTAAGGTTTTCTATTAATTCATATGGTAAGTTTGTAAACTAAAAAATATTAATTATTCTACAAACATTATTATTATATTCTTATAGTCTGTAAGATGTAAATCAGTAGAATAAACAAATAAATAAATATTTTATAACAATATAATTTAAATACGTTTGATACAATCGAAATTATAATCCTAGAAATTTAGAACAATGCGTTTTGTGACTTTTTTATTTTTATATTAAATACCTGATAGTGCGACTAATAGATATCAAAAATGCTATTTTTGCCACATTTTTTTAACGACGATGATATACAATGCCTACTTTAAGAACTAGTTTGAACTCACGATAGTCGTCTTTCGATAAAAGAGGACTTATTTCTTTCCGAACTTGGTTAAAAACAAAAAAAGATGATTAATTATCATAAATGAAAATTATAGGAAGTCATAACATAAAATTGTCATTATTTTGTATGAGAATCTTTAATACGGCCTTTATGAAATTAACCCTCGGTTATTATGGTATAGTATTCCACGTTATCCGCCTAGTGTATTCCACATTATCATCCTATTTTGAAAATAAAAATTGTTGAGGTATCTGAGCTTATTTCTGCATAAAATTTCGAAATATCAACTTATTATATTTTAGTTTTAGTGCCAGATGGGCAATTTAATAATAGCAAATTAATAATAAATAAAATGCAGAAAACAGCGACAAAAAGGTTATTTCATATAATAATTTTTGCACCAAACAATCATAAGTCATACCGATTTGTCTTAATGGTCACATCTTACGCGTAAGATGTGACTCTCACATGTACGCTGTTTTTGTGATTGTATTGTGAATTAGAAATTTATGCCCCTGCGCGTATAGATGTTTACACATCAATAGGAAGTCCACCGAGTTTACCCGAACAAACAGCTCTATTGTAAATAAAGTATCGCAGGTCATCATCTTATCAAAGCAAATTATTTTAATTTCTCTGAAACACCCTGCCAACTCATATGTTTACATTTTGCAAAAAATTCTATCAGTTTTCTTTTAGCAGCTGTTTCGTGTAGACCAAACAATTTAATTTTATGAAAAAATAATGAAAAAATCCAATTAATTGTGTTAAATATTATAAAAACTAATAAAAGTTAGATTTAAACTAACAAGTAAAGTGTGTGTTTAATAGAAAATTCTTCAAAACAATCAATTATTTTTCGCTAAATGCAAGTGTATACCCGGCAAGTCTTGAAGAAAATTTTCGCAAAAAATTGCCTTAAATATATTATAATCTGTTTAGTTCTTTTTATGTTTACTATAAATAACTATTTTTAACAAAATCTTTAAAAAAATCTATGAATTAGCATTAGCAAAATTAAAAAACAAATAATGTAAACACAAACAAATAGAAGAAAATCTACACATCAATTGCAGCAAGGTAAGTTTATTTAATTTAGTAATAAAAAATGTAAATTTCACTGTTAAAATTGTTTACCTCAATCGAAACTAACTAGATCTAAAACCGTTCGACATTGCGAAGGCTGAGTTACCCAACCGTAATAGTAATGTAATGTAGTGAAGTCTCAATTATGGAGAAACCTTAATATATATTTTGTTTTAAACAGTACGTCATTGAACTTTTTTGAGACAATAACAATTTTGAATTTTTTAGTTTTATGTTGAAAAATATACATAGTTCTCCATTTTGGCTTTAATTTACCTTTTTATTATTTCTAATTTATTTATATATTTACATAGCAAACACTAATAAAGATGGAACTAAGACAAGTAAGAAAACTATGCCAGTCTCAGTCTTAGGTCCAACTAATTAGATATAGAAAATAAGCATAAACCAAATTTGAGTGGCATTGTTATTAATTTTTTTACATTCGGATATGAAAAAGTTCATAGCGGATGCTATATTTATATGGACCGATCCTGATCATATGTGGTAAGGCCACTAGTTTTTTGCAAAATACATACAAACCAAATTTGAGAAATAACTGTGCAATATTTTTGTTTAACCCTCCACCAAGTGTGCAGAGGGTATATATAAGTTTGTCATTCCGTTTGTAATAAATAGAAAAAAAAATTTTGGAACCCATAAAATATATATATATATTTGTGATCCTTAGATCAAGCGGAGTTGATATAGCGATGTCCGTCTGTCCGTCTGTGGAAATCACGATGACGGCTTCAATCGGGTAGCTAGGGTGCTCGTTGGTATAAAAAATGATTCATTAACATCCTGAGAAGTTTGGTAATTAAAAGCGTTCAAATCGGTTGATTAGGTCGAATTGAATGAAGAAGTAAAAAAGTCTTGAGAAAAAATGATTTGTCATGTTGTTCTTGTCCCCTCATGCCCTCAATAGGAAAACTGGGGCGCTCGTTTTAGTGAGAATGATTGACTAACATTATGGGAAGGTTTCTGTTTAAAAAATCATGAAAATCGGTTTAATAGGTACCGAGAAATCACTGAAGAAGTAAAAAATTTTAAAAAAATATACATATGTTTCTGTATTGTTCTTGTTGTTATTCTAAATGTTGTATTGGTATAAAAATTTAAAAGTTTCCATTGGCATCATTAAAAAAAATTGTTTGATCATATTTGTCATCGCCACGAGCCCGCCTGCAAAGTTTCAGATCGATTGGGGCACGGGAAAGGGATTAAAAATCGAAACAAAATGTTGTCGACAAGTAGACAAGCAGACACTAATGCCGTTTTCTTTTCCGACAAAAAATGTCGCATTTTATTTTCGAAAAGTGTATTTTTTATATATTCTGAATTAAGAGCAACCTTATTTTATAAATCAATCGAAAGGTCTCAAAGTCGGGCGTTCGTAAATCGCAAAAATTATAGCCATTGACTTCTTTTAGGTCATAGTCTGAGAATATTTCCACATTGTTCCCCTTTTTTGAATATTTTCACCCTATGACTTCACAGAGGATAATAATCAAAATTGTTTGCATTTTATGAGCACAGCACTTTGAGACCTTTCGATTGATGTATAAAATTAGGTTACTCTTAATTTAGAATATATAAGAAAAATACACTTTTCAAAAACAGTGCAAATAAAATGCGACATTTTTTGTCAGAAACGAAGACGGCATAAGAGTTAATATAAAGGGAGAAAAATTCACCAACATCTAAAGCAAATAATGCTAAACTACCTGTTATTAATAAAAAAAAAACAATGTAAATTTACAAAAAAAAAAAAAAAAAATTATGTATGAATTTATTTAAAAAAAACTCAACAGTAACTTTTGATGTTATATTTTTTGTATGTAATATTTACGTATACATACATACATATATTAAATAATAAAATAATATACATATATTCTGTATATGAATGTATATCTAAAATAACCGCATGTTAGAAATAAATCGGTATATTATATTATTTGTATAAAATTCTGCAATATTTTGTTTTAGGGAAAATACATTTCTTTTGCATTAACAAGCAGAGTGTCACTTCATTTTGCTCAGTGTGGCTATGCCACAGTAGGTGGCGCCACAATTTTTGTTCTAATTAGCTTTGCAATAGCTAGTTCTATTTTAACATGAATGTCAACCTTTTCAATTAGATATAAAACACAACAATGTTAAAAGTATACACAGACCTGAGTAAAGAAGAAGCAATGTGTTTTTTTGCTTTAAAAACAGTTCTACATAGTTATATAAAATTATTATTCAGCTTTACCTACAAAATATCTGATTGCGATTACATATAATTTTTAAAAATTGTTTATAATTACTACAGCATTATTATTCACATAAATACAAAATTGCACCTTTTAAATTGTCCATTCAAATTTAAGAAAATATCAATCGTAAAAACTGGAATTCAGATTTCCAATTATAAATAAGAAAATATCAATTTAATTTCAGAAAATCATATTAAAACATCGGAAATAATAACTTGAAATTTAGAAGACATCAATTGAATTTTAAAAATATAAATTTAATTGTTTAAACACACATTGAAATTCAAAAAATATCAAATATGTTTACATTTAAAAAAACAACTAAAATTAAAAAGAAATACTGCGATTCAGGAGACATTAATAGCATTTCAGGATAAGAAAACTTTTATTTTAATTCAATGAAGTTTAGAAAACCTCAAATGATATTTAAGAATTCGCAATTTGATGAGAATGTTATTTAATATAATTTTTCACATTTTTTTTTTGGATGAAAATTTGAAGTTTTTCAGAAAGTAAAAACAGCAAATTATTTTATTAAAAATTTTTAGGACATTTGGTTTTTTTCGTTTGGCATCCCTAATTTGACCCAGTGTTCTTGATGACTTCAAAATTTGACTTCATGTTATGCAACGAAAAACCCAAAAAATTGAGGTTCGATAATAATTCGCAGGTAGTATTTGGAGTCAATAAATGAAAATATATTTTATTAACATAATTCAATTCAAAATCAAATGTAGGCATCACTGGGTTAGATTTTGTATTGTATTGTGCTAATTTGTGTTACCACAAAATCTAATTGTGAAAACTCCCTTTTAATAAGCAAAAATAATTATTTTTCCAAATACGGCAATATTTTAACCAAAAAAATTGAGAGAGCTTTTTTCGTCATTATTTTGTTACTCCATCCGACCTATACGGCCGCAATGAAGAATTATTTGGCCAATTAAAAGAAACTATACAGCAATCTCCAATTAGCACGATTTAATGCGTATAGCCATCCTACACAACCATTACCTTCTCAATGGAGGTTAGGGCGGGCTATTTAATTTGCAAAAACGTAAACTAAATTAAACGAGAGGTTGTGTCAGCAACCACGATGACCAAAAAGCAAACACCGAAACGTGTTTTCTTTTATTCGAAATAATAGAAAAGGCGAAAACGATCTTTCCTCGTTGGACCGCGAATTACAAATGTGAGAAAGCTTTATAGACCAACTCTTGAAATAAACAAAAATCCGGATCAAACCAAAGAATTTGCTGAAATAATTTGGTATTAAGTTTAACAAATTGTTTACTTTTTCAAATATTTTGTTTACATATATTATCAGCACTCAAACCGAGGTGGAGGGTATCAAAGATTCGGCACAGCCGAATTTAACACTCTTATTTTTTGATAAATTTAAGTGAAAATTAGGAATCAGCTTCATATGAGGGCTATGACTAAGAATTTTCCTATGGTGCTTAATTTTAGACTACGAATAAATGGATGTAATAAACATCCACAAACCAAAGTTGACCGAGATCTATATGATAATTTGGATATTATGGCAATTTAATTCGATCCCATAGTGGTCAATTGTTTGGGTACTATGTCTGAACATGGACCATTTTTTTTTTACCAATTTCAATACTAAATTTCAACAAAATATTTTCATATTTGTAGTTTGATTACAAACTTTACATGGACAGACGGACGGACGGAAATCGTTAAAGCGACTCAGAAAGTGATTTTGAGTCGATTCTGAGTCGATCGATATAATTTTAATTCGAAAATGAAATCCCTCGAATAGAATTTTAAGATGACTCAAAAAAGGAGTGAGATCGAAAAAGTCTGAACACATTTTCTCTTAACATTTTTTGCAAGCATTGTTTTAATTTTTTTTTTTGATCAAGCTATCTTTGATGCCAGTTGTTACGTTCAATGACCCAGTTTGCTATTAGTTTAATTAAAATGAATGACAAAATAAAAGTAAGTGCTAAATTAAATATTTTCAGCAAAAAATTGGCCAAAGCATCAGCGGTCTGCCGTCGTACTCTTTCCAACGTTTTTGATAGTTACAAACATCAGCACAGAGTCATTATACCCTGACCACATAGTGGTATGGGATATAAAAAGTTTTACACACAAATACTCGTGTAACAAGAAAGAGAAGAGACTCTAAAATGTTTTTTTTTTCGTCAAGAAAGAAGTTTCACATATCCTTTTAAAAGAGATTTACTGTCATCGGCTTTCCTTTTCCAGCTTTGATCATAGGAACTTGAAACATCAATAAAAATTATTCGGGGTTTGATCATAATAAGGTGAATTTTTTTTAATTTGCTATGTTAAAACAGAAAAATGTCGCTACTTCGTGTGAAAAACGGTAGTTTTCTAAAATTTCACGGCTTTTTCGGCATGGAAAGGCAAAGCCCAATTTAGCTAAAATTTTAACAATTGAATTTTTATACTAAATGGAAACCCTGTAGATGTGAGCACTTACAAATTTCAGAAAAAAAAGTCCAAGCCCTATTCACTACAACCACCCTAATGTGCATAGAACATTGAACAATCCATTCATGAGGATTAATATAATACTAGCAGATTCCAGCGCTCGAAATTCGAGTGCAATTTCTAGGCAACTTTATTTTTCAATTTAGCCAACTCACATACCAACACTTATTGGGTTTATTATTATTGTGAATGAAGATAACAAACTCATTAACAACACTAACAAATTTAATAAACACACACATAGCAGATGTATAATTTTATTTTATGTATATGTAGGTAGCAACTTTAAATGTAATTTACTTAAAATAAAGAAAAAAAATTTAAAAACCTGTAAATCTGGTGAACAGCTAAATACAAATACCTTTCAAATAATATACGTTTGGTCAAAATCGGGATAAAACGGTAGAACAAAACATCGTTAACAAAAAATCGCCTAATCTCTTAATATTATAGATAATTAATATAATTAAATAAATAAAATTTATATTTTTCAACAATGTCAGCATTTTTATCAACATTATATAAATTCGAACAATTTTTGCAAGAACTAAGATTTTCCAACCACATACATATTTTTATGATTTCCATAACTGATTATTACATGAGCCAGAGAAGGAGATACATAAAACTTTCGATTTTTAAAATTGCAAACAAAGGTGGGGATGATGCATATATTTCTCAAGTAGTGTCAGAATATGAAAAAACATTTATCTCTATTTTAATTTGTTTTTGTTATATATTCTGTTGTATTATTTATTGCTATTCACATGTTAATTATTTATATTTGATTACTTACTCAATTTCTTGCTATATCTGGTTTTTATTTTTTTTCCAACAGATATTGTATTTCGAGTTGGTGCCAAATCTTTTGTATCACACTGTCTTTTGACATTTTTAAAGATTAACAAAAAAGTATTTGTCATATGAGTAGATATTTTTATTGCCTCATTTTCTGGATCTTTATAATTTTTTTCTTTTTTTTGTTGTTAAAAAAAATGAAAAAGATTAAAAAAAACTTTATTACAATTTTATTTTAACCACACATAACGTCTTAATCCACTAAAAATGAAGAAAAAAAAAACAAAATAAATAATCAGAGAGTCATGAGCCAACGAACGGAATATTGTGATTTACAACATGATCTCAAGTTTCCTTGTAGATCACTTACTCTACAACGTGTATGTGTGTTTGTGTAATTCGAAATATTTTGCTTTACTGCAGATTGTATCGCACTGATGTTGTAAAATGTTATTTTATATGTCGGTAAGTGCCAATATTGGAGCGAAATGTAAATTGTTTTTATATCCTATACCACTATGTGGTCAGGGTATAATGAGTTTGTTTTGATGTTTGTAACTATCAACATTATTTGACCTAGACCCATATTTTATTATGATTTTAGACTTAAAATCACCTTCTTAGTCGATTTAGCTATCCTTCCGTCTGTTTGTCTGTGGGTCAAAGTAAACTTTCTAATCAAACTACAGGTCGCAGGTTGAGTACGCTGTTATCGGACGCCATTGAAATTGATGAAAATCTTTGCATGTTCAGACCTAGTCCTAATACAAATGACCGCTATTAACTTAACTTGCCATGAGATCCAAATTAGCACGTAGATTCCAGTAATTGTTAATTGCACCCATTAGTCAGTTGTCACAAAATAAACCATGTAGAAAAATTCTTAGACATAGCCCCCATATAAAGCTGCTTCCCCATCTTCACTTAAATCTATGGGGACTGTTACACATTCAATATATAATGCGATATTCTGATCTCGATCCATATTGCAGAATGAACTCTGAAATCCATTAAAACGGATCGCGATCCATCAATATTGCATGCTACACGTTCATTATATATATAGATATATGGGGGATTTCATGTCAAGTGCACCAACTTTTGAAACCGATGTCTTCCGCTCGGAATGAAATTTGCACCAAGGTTAGTCCTATTGGATAGTAGTTTAGACACAATTTTTCAACAAGATCGGTCCAGATCCCTCTGAGTTAGAGGGGATCAAAATTTGACATTTTGGCCAAACAGGTGTTTTTTCTCATCCATGTAACTTATTACCTATTGTTCCTAGAAAATTTTGTCCCAAAGAGTTTAGATAGCTATTTCTTCAATATTTCGGAAAAAAATACTTAAAAAAAAAAATTTGTAGACTTTTTTTTTTGCTAAATTAAAGCATTTTTTGCCTTTTTTTCAAAAAGGGCATTTCTTTTTTTTTTTTTTCATAAGAAAGCTTAGGATTTTTCCTTTAAGTGCTTTTTGGTCGCTTAGTGGGATGGGAGTGGAATATCTATCAAAATAAATGTTTTGTAACTCAAGACAACGGTTTTTCAATTTTTCACAAATACACTATTTTGAATTTTTTCCTATTTGTGTGTAAAACCTTACAAATAAAACTTATCCTGAGAAACTATACAAATTAACCTTTCCGAAGGTATGTAACATACCTTCATAACATAACAGAAGAGAATGGTTATCTGTAACCTGAAAGAGTTATTTGCAACATTTCAATCTGAACACGAGGATGTTAGAATTGGCTTCACGAAATTAACCCAAATGAGGCCAAAACATTGCGTTTTGGCAGAAAGCAACGGAACTCACACAGTATTCGTTTGCATTTACTATGAAAATGTTAAATTGATGTTGAAGGAAATCAACTTAAAGTATTTAACAGATGATTCGGCAGAAGATTTACACGATTACCGCGATTGCCTTAAATTGACTATGTGTCCTAATGCAACAACTTCTTGCCACTTAGGTGAATGTACCAATTGCCCGAAAACCACATTCATCAACGAAAATTTAATCAACTCTTTAGATCGAGAATATATAGAGGAGGTAAAATTTGATTCTTGGATTCAGACTGACATATGCACATTGAAAACAATCATTTTAAATGTGGATGATTTTGTGGAAGAAATATGTACAGGTCATTCTTCAAGGATTTGAAGATACATTTGAAGTCTGGTGAATTCGTTATTTCATATGATTTCGCAGAAAACTATAAATATGTTCTTCAGAATGCCATACAAGCATTCCACTTCAATAACGACCAAACAACTATATTCACAGTAGTTATTTACTACATGAAAGATGAAAAACTGGAACACAAAAGTATGGCAATCATATCCGACGATTTAAAACATGATACCGTTGCAGTTTATGAGTACCAGAAGAGAATACTAAAATTTCTAAAATCTATATTTACAGTAAAGAAGGTATACTACGTTTCGGACGGAGTTCGTCAACATGTTAAAAACAAAAGTAGCTTGGCAAATCTTATGGCCCATGAAAGAGATTTTGGAATGCCAGCTGAGTGGCATTTTCATCCTACTGCTCATGGTAAAGCAGCATGTGATAGTATTGGAGCAAACCTTAAAAGAATTGCAGCGAAGTATAGCCTCCAGTGCTCTCATGAAGATCGCATCTTAGATGCGACTGCTTTATTCCATTGGGCAAAGAGTTATTGTAAAGAACCTAAAATAGTTTTTAGTAGCAAAGAGGATCATCAGGAAACATTGAAAACACTGAGGAGCAGATTCGATGCTGCGGTAAGAATCGATGGCACCGCTCAATACCAAGCTTTTATACCGCTTGTCGATGGAAGACTCAAGTTGAAAAAGTTTTCTGCCTCTATTCAATGCGATTTATTTCCAAAGACAACAAATAAACCAGCAGCGAAATCAACAGCTGAACCTAGTAACGCCAAGAAAGGATTGACAAAAAAACGCAGTAAATAAAGGCGACAAAAAAGCTGGATGAAAGACTGGGTATTTAAAGATTTACAAGACTAAAATACTTCATCAGCTACAATAAATTAAGTATAAAAATAGTTATGATATAAATGGATCTAATGCAATTAAGATTAAATTTTAATAAATTATTTATCTTTTTATTTTTAGTATTATTATTATTATTATACACTAATTTAATTATTATTAAAAATAAATAAAAAATAATAATTTTTCAACATTTCTATAGAAAAAAAGCGATTTTTTTCTTGAGGTTAACATATTCTGGGTATTACAGTATCGAGGGTATAAAATTTTAGTTAGGTATGTTATATACCTTCGGAAAGTTTAGTTTGTCTAGTTTCTCAGTATAAGTTTTATTTGTAAGGTTTTACACACAAATAGGAAAAAATTAAAAATAGTGCATTTGTGAAAAATTGAAAAACCGTTGTCTTGAGTTACAAAACATTTATTTTGATAGATATCCCACTCGCATCCCACTAAGCGACCAAAAAGCTCTTAAAGGAAAAATCCTAAGCTTTCTTATGAAAAAAAAATGCCCTTTTTGAAAAAAACGCAAAAAATGCTTTAAAATTTTTTTCCGAAATATTGAAGAAATAGCTATCTAAACTATTTGGGAGAAAATTTTCTAAGAACAATAGGTAATAAGTTACATGGATGAGAAAAAACACCTGTTTGGCCAAAATGTCAAATTTTGATCCCCTCTATCTCAGAGAGATCTGGACCGATCTTGTTGAAAAATTGTGTCTAAACTACTATCCAATAGGACTAACCTTGGTGTAAATTTCATCGAAAGACATCGGTTTCAAAAGTTGGTGCACTTCACATGCAATCCCCCATATATATATTGAACGTGTAACAGTGCCCTACTAAAAAAACTAAAATATATAGATTTTCTTCAAAATTGGTTTTTATTTGTTTTTGCAAAAAATAACTGACTTTACCAAATATGGTCATTATTGGTCTATTTTTCGACCTAGTCGACATATAAATATTGCATTCTATATGTACTTTTTCATATCTTCAGGCAAAAAAAATTTGGTTTATGCTTTTCTATATCCAATTAGTTGCAGCTAAAACCATTTCTTTAAACACATGGTATAGGGTATCGTAGAGTCGGTTTTGTGTTTTTTTTTTTAATTTGTTGTTTTGTTTATATTGAATGTTTATACTGAATGTTCGTTCACCTTTTTGAAAAAGCTTTGAAGGAACTAAGCAGTGACAAAAAATGTTAATAAAATTTAGCCAGCCATATGCGTGAGTGTTTTGTTGTGACAACTTCATTATAAACCAACAAGTTAATGGGTGATTTTAAGTAGATAATTTACGATTTGTTTTTGCGAAATGCACCAAATTCCATTAGTTATTATTTATAATTTTAAATGACCCTTTAACACAGTGAAATAACACCATTCGACCAAATGTTAAGTAAAAGTGTTATTTTATGACTTTTTGCGAAACAACAAAACAACAATAAAATTCTCCAAACGCCTACACATTTATGCGATGTCTGTAAGCTGAAGATCAGGTCTATAGATTGTATTAAAATTCCTTTTGATTATTAAAATCAAAGCTTGTCCATATGTAAATATTTTAAAAGTTCCATAAAAACATGTGACATGTTATATTTGTGGAATCTCTTTGAGATTAATGATGATCTCTTCTTCTTTTGGTATACATGATATTTTTTCCCAGTAATCGTTGAAATATTGATATTTTTTTACTTTGGAATAAAATGTTTGCCATAATGGATTTGGTTTTTTTTTTTTTTGTTTACATAAAAGCCAAAATATGGCTGTCTTTATTCAAATTCGCGTTTGTTTAAGTCCATAAAAATTAAGAGCGATAGAAATTGTCACATAAAAATAATTGCATATGAATTATAGCATGAACTTGATATCACTTGATATGGAGCGTTTAAGTTATGACTCCTAAATACTTGGATTTTGATCTCTAACTTTCACTATAATAGCATAATTTGTCAAATTCATTATCTGCTTAAAAAAATAATAGTAGTAGTAGTAACTATTTTATTTAAAAAAAAATCAATATTATAATAATATGTTACAATAGAATACTTAAAATAAAGAATGTTACATACGACTTTGACATAGTCGTAAGCCGGAAAATCGGTTTATAATAACAATAAAAGTGTTGTTTTAAATATATGCATATATAAATTAAAGACAAAACTTTACTGATTATATTCATTAATTAAAAATCTTCGATATTGTAAAGAATTTATAATATAATTGACTAAAATTTCCCAAATAAAAAAACTCGCCATTTAAAATGTTGATAAAGTTTTCCGATATTGTGGTTGATCTAAACAGTTGCAACCTGAAACTATTAAAAATAGGGCATTTGCAAACAAAATGTTGAATATTTTCGATTTCCTTACAGTTACATAGGGAGCATATGTTCGAGTTACTTCTTGAAAACCGTGTGCCATTTAATTCAATTAAGTCACATCGGGCTTTAAAAATCCACATAACAGTTGTTTGGTTGTTCCATAAAATAATATTTTCCTCTAGTATAATTTAGGGTTTCGTAAAATGTATCTGTTTGGGAGGCTCTCTGTAAACGTTGTTCATGATATTTTGTTTTTAGAGTTTCCAATAAATAATTTTCTTGTTATTTCACTCCCATAAAGGTATATCTCTTTGCCAATCAATATGGTCGTCCAGTTAATTAAAACTTTTTGACCAAAATATTTGTTTTTCCAAAATTTTTTTGCTGAGTTTATGTAGGAGTCTGGATTCAGAATACTCAAACAGCGTTCTTCTCATGAAAATCAAATTCAATTGAAGTGTGAAGAGCTGACAGTCTTCCAAACCGGATTCCAGCATAAGAGCATAGTTGGGGGTAAAGTTTGGTAGTCTTAGTATGCGTTTGAGAAAATATCTCTGTAGTTTGTCTACTTCTTCGAAGTGAGTATGTCCCCAAACTTGCGCTCCATATGACTGTATTGAACGACATACTGCTTTGAATAAGTTATATTTTGTTGCTGTCGCAATTTCATTCTTTTTAGAAACGTATTCCAACTGGCATTAATGTTATTCTTTGCTGAATTGTTTCTATTTTGAACATGTTTGGTAAATAACATTTTAGGTGTTAAAATCATTCCCAGATAATTGTATTCATTTACTATTTTAATTTCTTCTCCTTTGATATACCATTTTTCTCTATTGGATATTCTTCCACCATTTCTAAACACCATTATTTTTGATTTTGTAAGGTTTACTTCTAAATTCCAACGTTCACAATATACTTCAAGATTTTGGATCATTTTTTGTAGTGTTTTTACTTCTTCTGCATCAGTATCAACTGCATACAGTAATAATCTAATATTTATTTCTTCCACAAAAATCCCTCCTTCAAGTTGAGGGTAAACAACCCTGTTTTACACCTGATATAGTCGAAAAGGGTTCAGCGAGCTCGGTTCCATTCCAAACTGTTGTGTTTGTGGTTGAATAAATCTTTTCTAGAAAATATACCATTTTCGTCAAGACTCCTAAGGATTGTAGTTTATAAAAAAGAGATTGACGACAAATTTTAAAGTCGACAATGAACCCGTATACCTTTTCATTTGGTTTAACTTCAAATGCACAATGGCCGCAAGGTTGTAAATATTGTCTACCGTTGAGTAATCCTTTCTAAATCCAGCTTGGTATTCAATTATGATATTATTTTATTCAGTCCATTTATACAGACGCTCATTTATTATTCCCATCAAAATTTTTGCCACGCAGTTCATAAATGATATCCCTCTATAATTGTTTGCCAACCTTTAATCACCCCTTTTTAATATTGGGTATATTATACTCATTGTAAATGTTTTGTCCAATTCCATATTGTCGAAAATTTGATTGAAACAATGTGACAATTCTATTAACAGTTCCATAGGAGCATTTTTGTAAAATTCGTAGGGGTCTCTGTCTTCTCCTGGCGCTTTATTTAGTTTTGCCTTATTTAGAACATAAATTATCTCTTCTGTTGTTATGGCTGAATCTAATAGTGGATCCGCATGGTATAATGGTGCATAACTCACCGTATTATTGCTTTTCTGTGGATTTAATAGAGTCATAAAGTACGTTCTAAAGTCGGATGACGATACATTGGCAATTTCCCTAACTGGCTCATTTCTTAGCTCCATAGCCAGCTTCCACCAAGTTTTACTGTCACGGACGTTGTTAAGTCTCAGATTTAAGCTTTGGTAATATTTATGGTTGCTTTCTTTACAAGTCTCTTTATACTTTTTATTCGCTTGTAGGTACTTTAGCTTATCTACAGGATTTTGTGATTTTCCAAAATCTCTCAGAAACTTAAAAGAATTTGTTCTTGCATTATGGCATTTCCAATTAAACCATTTATTTTTAGGGAAAAAGGTATTGTTTTTTTTTTGCATATTTTTGTTGTGTTGAGTTTTTTATTATATTTGTTAGCGTATGCAGTTCAATACAGGTATTATTTTGTTTTGTTTGAAAAAATTAATAATTATTTTTAATTTTCTTTCAAATGTTTACAAGCTCAGGCCATATAAATCTTATTAGTGGTTTTCAAATTAACAAAAAATTTTCTGAATGTAGTTCCGACTGAGTGAAGTTTCTATATACATATCTAAGTGTTTGAAAATTATATACTTTAAACATAAGGCCCTGACCGAAAAAGCTTTTCACTGAAGTCCCTATAAAACATAAATTTTCTTCAAAAAACTTAACTTTTCCCCTAAGTCCCAGAATTCCGTAATTGTTCTCCCTAAAAGTATCAAAAAGATTTAATTAAATTTTATAAAAATAAAAATCATATTTTCGATCCTTATCTATAATATTAATAGGCTACGCGATTTTTTGTTACCGATGTTTTGTTCTACCCTTTTATCCCGATTTTGACCAAACATATATTATTTGAAAAGAATTTCTTTTTAGCTGTTCACCAGATTTACAGATTTGTAAATTTTTTTCTTTATTTTGAGTAATTTGCATTTAAAGTTGCTACTAACACATACATAAAATTTTACATATGCTATGTGTGTGTTTATTTAATTTGTTAATGTGTTTGTTAATGAGTTTTTATCTTCATTCACAATAATAATAAACCAAAAAAGTGTTGGTTTGTGAATTGGCTTATTACTTTAAATAAAGCAAAAAAACATTGGCACATTTGTTTCAAAAATTGATCTAAAGATATATGAATTGAACTTTTTACCATACAAACTATCCACTGCTTTTGGTTGCTGATGATGACTGATGACTCGACCTGAAACAGCTGTATAACCTGTCATGCAGAACATAGATCAATTTTTGAAACAAATGTGCTAATGATTTTTGCTTTTTTAGAGAAATGGTTCTCAAGTGGTGGGTCGCAACCCTCTAGGGGCCGCGATGAGCTTGTAAAAAACGTATTTTACACTGTTAAGTTTTATAGTTTGAGTTTAAAGATATTTTTTTATGTATTTTTTTATGTACAAAATATTTTATAAATGTAAGTTTTTTATTAAGAAATATACATATTTAATATTTATGGTCACTCATATCAATACATTTAATATTAACCATCACTACAAACAAACAGATGCTAATGGTGTTAATTGTCCAACATAACTCAACACTGATTGTTTTGATCATCATTAGCTCTGTTCGTTTACGTGTACAAATTTTCAAAAAATTTACTGGATCCTGTTCGTTTATGCATGAAACACATAGACAACTGCGGCTACATGAACTCACGACTAATAATGCTGCTGTCTGCAATTGTAGTCGTGTAGTCAGCTACTTAATTTTTTTGAACACGACAGCAATATATAACAACAATATAAACAGCTGTTTTTATACAAATGCATTTTTATTTCAGTAGTGCCAAATATATTTTTTTTTACTTTATTAAAATAGAAAAAACATATATGATTGTATATAAGCCTGATTTAAATATACAGTTACTTATTTATAACGCATTAGTATAACGTAAAAATAAATAAATAAATTTATTTAACCCCTTCTGATTATTAATCGAATTATAGCATTTCATTTTGCGATGTTTTTTTTTAACAAAATAAAATATTTCATAGCACTAATTTCTTTTACATATTTTGTTATATTGTCAACACTATTTTTTTTTTTTTTTTGCAGCCAACAAAAATTAAAATTATCCTAAGTTGACTACAGCGACAAAAGTTGATAATCGTTTTCATATAAAGGTGTGTATTTTAAATTTTGACAGGCTGTAGTCGTGTAGCCGCTGTCGTCTATGTGTTTCATGCGTTACTTCAAAAACTCAGTAAAGGAGAATAAATGAGAGCGTAAAGTGACAGTTAATTTTTTACTTTATTATTTTTGCCTGTAAGAATTAAGGTGCTATTACACGAAGTGTTTTTTACATATGTACTGTCACTTTTTTCATCCATATGAAATTCTTCATGTCTGTCAAAATTGTCTTTTACATACGATTCATAATTTTTGCTATCACACGTGCGTATGTATTTCCGTATGACATAACCTCTAAATGTAAACAACAACTGATTTAATTTGTGAATTTACAAAAATTTGTTGTTAAAAAAAAGGTTATGTATTTTTTAATTGTTAATTAATACTAAGCAATTTATTTTTCTTTCAATATTAATCTTAAAAATTTACTCTGTTTTTCTTTCTCCACAAGCAGTGTTGTATTTTCATTTGTTTGTCATGCAAAAATAGAACCTGTTCTAATTGAAAAATGTACGTGTTACATTCTTCATGTATTGTACATAAACAATGTTTCATATGTATCACACGATGTGTACAACTTTTGTTGTGGGAAAATTTGACAGTACATATGTAAAAAAACACATCATGTAATAGCACCTTTAGCAAGCAAGAAAAACATATGTTTGAAAAACATATGATTGAGGTTTGTTTTAAATAAAGCACAGACACTACAATTCTATTTTTGTGCGAGAATTTTAAATAATAATGCTGAAAAAATTAACGATAGAAGAAGGAACCATAACCAGGTTTCATTAATTTTATTATTATAAAACCGGTTTCTGTCAAAAAATAGCTCTGTATCTGCCAATTTCTCTCATAGTAAATGTTTATTGTCAAAAGCAATAGGTAATGATATTAGTTTCAATGAATATTTTTACCTGTTAAATAAACTAAATTCTTCCAATTAAGGTATATATCTTTTTATTTTAGAGTTTTACTTCTTCACTTTTAAATGAGTTTAAAATCAGCTGTTTCTATGAACTTACAAATTCTTACAAATTGCTGTTTTACTATTTTGGATATTTATGTTTTTGAGAATTAATTTTTCTTACTCTCTGAACTTTCGGTTTTTACTGGTTTTTACTGGGGAAGTAAACGAACAGAGCTATTGCTATTCTAGAAGCTGTTTGTGAAAAATCAAAAGTAAGAATACACAAGTAATAAAATTATAGTCGGTATAGTCCCACTATACGATACCCCATACCATGCGTTTAGGTCCAACTAATTAGATATAGAAAATAAGCATAAACCAAATTTTAGGGGCATTATTAATTTTTTTGGCTGCAGATAAGAAAAAGTTCATATATATATACATATGTATATGGGGACTAGGCCGAAAAATGGACCGACCCTGACCATATTTGGCAAAGTCACTTATATTTTGAAAAAATATATAAACAAAATTTGAGAAAAATCTGTGCAATATTTTTGTTTTTTGATATATTTTAGTGAAGAGCGGGAAGCAGCTCTATATGGGGCCTATGAATAAGAATTATCCTATAGAGATTATTTTTGGACTACTGATTAATTGATATAATAAACACATAAAAACCCAATTTGACTGAAATCTATATGAAAATTTGGATTTTATGGCAATTTATGTCGATTTCATAGGGGTCATTTGTATGGAGACTAGGTCTGAACATGTACCGAATTCCACCAATTTCAATAGCGTTCATCCTATGGCCGAGAAAAGGTTATATACCAGATTTCGTCAAAATATATTAATATTTGCGATCTGTAGTTTGATTACAAAGCTAAATCGACTCAGAAAGTGATTCTGAGTAGATCGGTATAATAAAAGATGGGTCTAGGCAGCACAAAGTCATTATACCCAAACCACATACTGGTATAGGGTATAAAAATAGCACATAAAAAAGAAGATACATTAAATTAAGGTTCATGTTTGTTATAAAAAATGGCGATAAACTGCCCCAATGCATAATTGCCACTAGAGTCTCTCAAAGGAACCAATGAAACCGTCAAAATTGGAAAGACATCTTATTACTAATCACCCAACACTTACATATATCTGTAAAAGTTCCGATTATTTTGCAATAAAAAATCATTTAATAAGATTTAATTGGATTCTTCAGGCAATTTTAATTCAGAAATTGATGGTGCTATTGTAGCATCTTATGAAATTTCCATGCAAATTGCAAAAAATAAAAAACCTGACACGACTGCTGCGATTTTGGCGAATATGAAATTGTTATAAACTTATTTTTATTTAATAATTATATCTTTTTTAAAAATAATTTTTAGCTTAATGGACTTTAGATGTGAATTTTTTTAATTTGTAACATGATCTCTTATATACCGATTTCAATGTTGTATATTATCAGGCATGTGATGAAAACCGAAACGAAACAAAATCGAAAATAGGTGTGATGTAAATCAATTTTTCAATTTGCTTTCGTTTTTATTTCAAGAATATATATAGTTAATTTTCTATTTGGTTCTATGGAAATATGGATAAGTAAAGATGTGAGGGAAACGAAGTTGTTATTTCTTATCGTTTTTAAATCAAGAAGACTTTGCTTCTCGGTTTGGAACAGATACGTTTTTTTCAACTTCATTCGAATTCTCCAGACTGTATTTAAGCGCATAGCGTTCTCTATAATTTTTAAGATCTTTGTTTCGAGCTTCTTGAGCTTCCCCAGATAGTTGGCCCGTAAATAATTTGCGTAATGCGGAAGGCAAATAAAATAACGGGTAGAGCTTAACGAAATGTCTGGCCGTGTTGGGAGTATAGTTTTAAAACTTTTCAACTTGAATCTCATGTCCACAGGATACAGTGATAAGTATCACATGCATTCGTTCTATCATTGCTTTGTCCATTTCTGTAATTTGTGTATTTTTTTTTTATCATTTCTATTTGGGATTTTACGTTATTAAAACCTACCAGGGTTAAGACATTTTTAATATGTTGAACTAAAAAAAATGTTATTCCACAATTTGAAATATTGAGATTTCATGTTTTCTTCACTTTGTGAAATAAAGCAAAAGTAGCGGTTTTTATTAAATATAATGCATTTATATTGAGACGATAAATTTTTCGCAAACCGGATACTTTTATTGCAATTTAAAGAGTTTTCTACAATTTGTCTTATCATTGTCCTTTTTCATTTTCGTCCCACTCTAATATACATGATCATTAAAATAAGTTTTTGATACACTATGTTACACATTTACAACAGCAATAACAAAAATCACAGTAACGACAATACAGACAAAACAAAAACCAAAATTATGAACAAGTGTTAGCTATAGCGTTTGCAGCATATTTTAAATTATAACGGGATTTTTAAAAGAAAGGTAAATGATTAAATAAAAATTATAATGTTAAATATTTCAGATGATGTTGATACTTTCCTCGATACTCAAACTAATAGTGAGACGAAATTCTCTTGTTATAATATTTCCCTTCAAAGACGATCAAATACCAAAATTTTATACAATGAATATTAGCTTACTATGAATATTAGCCTGAACTCCCTATGACTACTTTCCGAAAAAGAGGAACTATTTTTTGCGAACATTGCTGAAAAATATTGATAATTATATATTATATAAATAACTAGTAGTAATCTGATGCGCTCCGCTAGACCCATTGTAACCGAAATAAATAAACTGGTAATACATTTTTAGAAAACCCTTTTTTTTATTTGTTTTTTTTGGCGATTTTTGTTTTTGCAATTTTAGATTTTGGCGACTTTGGCGATTTTTGGTTTTGGCAATTTCTGATTTTGCCGATTTTTGTTATTCGCGATTCTAGGTTTTGAAGGTTTTTGGCTTTGCCGATTTTTGTTTGCGATTTTTGATTTTTGGCGATTTTTGATGTTGCCGATTTTTGATGTTGGCAATTTTTGGCTTCAGCGATTTTTGTTTTTTGCAATTTTTAATGTGTCGATTTTTGGTTCTTGCGATTTTTGATTTTAGCGGTTTTTGATTTTGCCGATTTTTGGCTTTAGCGATTTTAGTTTTCTGCGATTTTTGATTTAGGCGATTTTTTTTTTGGTCATTTTTGATTTGTGATTTGCGGGTTTTTTGATTTTTGATTCTGGCGTTTTCTGTTTTATTCGATTTTTGTTGTTGCGATTTTTGATGTTGGCGATTTTTGGCTTTAGCGATTTTAGTTTTCTGCGATTTTTGATTTAGGCGATTTTTTTTTGGTGATTTTTGATTTGCGGGTTTTTTGATTTTTGATTCTGGCGTTTTTTGTTTTATTCGATTTTTGTTGTTACGATTTTTGATGTTGGCGATTTTTGGCTTTAGCGATTTTTGTTTTTTGCAATTTATGAAGCTGTCCATTTTTGGTATTTGCGATTTTGGCGATTTTTGATTTTAGCAGTTTTTGATTTTGCTCATTTTTGGCTTTTTATATTTTTGATTTAGGCGATTTTTGCTTTTTGTAATTTTTAATTTTGGCGTTTTTTTAATTAGCGATTTTTGCTATTCGCGATTTTTGGTTTTTTTGATTTTTGATTTTGGCGTTTTTCGCTTTTTATTACTCGCGATTTTCAGTTTTGGCGATTATTAATTTTTGGTGATTTTTGTTTTTTGCTATTTTATATTTCGTCAATTTTTGGTTTTTGTGATTTTGGCGATTTTTGATTTTAACGATTTTTGTTTTTGCCGATGGCTTTAGCGATTTTTCTTTTTTGCGATTTTTGATTTTGGCTTTTTTGATTTTGGCGCTTTTTGTTATTCCCGATTTTCGGTTTTTGGCGATTTTTGATTTCTGCGGTTCCGCCCATATTTTCCACGACTACTCACATTGGTAAGTAATGTACTTGTAACAAGTTTCAAGACTGTCATTTTCATAGTACTTGATATTTTTTTGTATAGAAACTCAGACAAAGTCCCAAGGCTTTTACTATTAGAGTACTCGAGCTATGTGATATTAAATATTAACTTTGTATGGGGGTGACAGGTGACTCAAACGATGTCCCAAGGCTTTCACTATTACAGTACTCCAGATATAAGACATTTAATATTTAGATTGTATGGGATGTCACGCCCACTGATCTGAATCCACCCATTTTTTCCGAGTAGTAACGCTGATAACTTATGAACTCACACAAAATTTCGAGGCTTTCACTATTAAAGTACTTCACGCCCACTGCCCTGATTTCGCCCATTTTTGTCCGACTACTCACATTAATTATTCATGAACTCAGGCAAAGTTTTAAGGCTTTAACTCTTACTGTACTCCAGATATAATTTAGTATTTAATTTGTATGGGGATGCCTCGCCCACTGGTCTGTACTGCCCATTTTTTATGAGACTACTCACATTAATAACTCATGAACTTAGACAAAGTTCCAAGGTTATCACTATTACAGTACTACAGATATATGACATTATATATTTACTTTGTATTGAGGTCACCGCGCCCACTGATCTGATTCCGCCCATTTTTTTCCGAGTACTAACATTGATAACTTATGAACCCACACTTAGTCCCAAGACTTAATCTATTACAGTACTCTAGATATAGGACATTAAATGTTTTCTTTGTATGCCACGCCCATGGGCCGATCCCACCAATTTTTTTTTTTTTTTGCAACTCTTCAAATTGTGAATAGTTTCAGATCTCTTGCTGTCTAGTACTGCAGATATTATATGTTAAAATTAGATCTTAAAAATTCACTTTATATGGGACGTGCCACGCCCACTGGAAAAATCCAAAAAATAGCCTATGTTTCCTTCCGGATAGGCAGTTACCTACTGTAAAAATTTCAAGACGATCGGTCCAGTGATGTGGTCTTTTATAAAGGACAAAAAAACAAACAGACAAAACTCCATTTTTATATAGTATAAGATAGAAAGTAATAACATTAAGCTGCCATTATTTTGTACAATAATCTTTAATATGGCCTTGATGAAATATTCCACATTATCCTCAAATTTTGAAGATGACAATTTTCAAGATGCATAGCTGAGCTTATTTGTCCATAAAATCTGTAAATAATCTACTTATATTTTACTCATAATCACAGATAGTCATTTGACTAAGAAAGAGATTAATATCAAATTCTTTGATTTCCCATTTTTACTCTGCCAGAAATCTCGAAAAACAAAATAGGAAGTCCAACGAGGTTACCCGAACTAACAGCTTTATTGTAAAATTTACAATGTAAATATCATATTGCAGGTCATGATCTCATTAAAGAAAATTATTTTAATTTCTCTGAAACAGCCTGTCATTTGTTTACATTTACCAAAAATATTTTCAGTTTTCTTTTAGCAGTCGCTTCGTGTAGATCAAAAATGTGAATTCGTGAAAAATTATTGAAAAAATTTATTAAATTGTGGTAAATATTGCTAAAAAATATTAAAAGTTAGTTCTAAACTAACAAGTAAAGTGTGTGTGTATTAGTAAATTCTTAAAAAAATTAAGTGCTTTTAGTAAAATGGAAATATGTAACCGGAAAAATCTGGAAGAAATATTTGGCCAAAAATTCCGTAAAATGTACATATTTAAATATTTGTTTTTTATTTTTACTATAAACAATTTTCTAAAAACCTGGAAATTGGCATTGTGAAATTAGAAAGAAAAATTAATTAAAATATGATTTTCGTCACTGCGGCTTTTGTACATATATTGTGTTGTTGTAGCCTTTAACAAACTTCATTCGCAATAATGCAAAAACAAATAAATGGAGAGAAAAATCCACACATCAATTCCAGCAAGGTGAGCTTATTTGATTTTGTAATACATAAATTTCACAGTTAAAATTGTTTAATTTAATCGAAACTAATGAGATCTAGAACAGTTCTACATTGCAATGGCTGGGTTACCCAACCGTAATTGTAATGTGCAGTATTAGTTAGCCACACGTTGTTAAAATGTATCTGTACCGTAAATGTAAAGTTGGCATTTGGTGCAATTATAGAACGTAAAAAACGAACCAGCATGTTGCTGTGTAAAATTAACCAAACTTTATCAGTTTCACAAATGTCACGTACAAACGTAGCAAAAGTCTATTTTCAACAGATTGGGACGTTCCGGTTACGTGAGAGTTGAGTTCGGTAACTGCTCTAAATGCCTTTTCATGTAACAGAAAAAAACATCTGACACGTTTGGTTAAGGTTACGTGTGGCTAACTAGGCCTTTAGTTAAAGAAAAACGTAAATGTATATGTTTTATAAAGTCTATCAATAAAGTGTATTGACATAATAAAATTTTTGCCGTTTTGACTCTTACGTTTTAAAATATAGTTCTCCTATTTTGTGTTAACTTTTTTATTACTTCTGATAAACATAACAATCAGTACAAATCTGGTGAAAACTGCAAAAAGGTTGCAAAAGGCCATAAAGTCCTTTTAGAATTTTACTTTGAATTAAAATATTATTTTTAAATCGATTTACTGCCAAATGCTTTACTTTTTTAGATTTCCTCATAGTAACTTGAAACAGTATTAAAAATTACACGGTTCTTACGGTGAAAATATACTTTTAAAATGAGCTAGTGTAAGTTGAAGGAATTTGGTCTAATCGTCGCATTCGATATCGAAATTTCTCGATCGAAATTATTATTTGTGAAAAAAAAAGAAATACTTAGAATAATTTTAATCTGTCACAGTTAACAAAGTATGGCCCCTAGTTAAGAATAAAATTGAAATAAGGTCCGACGTATGTCCGTCTTCTTTAAATAATAAATCAAAATAAGGAATTTGGATGCAAAATCCAAAACGGGAAAAAGTGTCAAGTCTTATTACTTTGGTGTAAAGTCACATAACCTGTGCACAACTAAGTGAAGGTATCTATATATATATAGGTATTCATTGTCGTTTTATTCATTCGACAAGTGTCTACGAACGCGAAAAGTACGGGTTTTTAAAAGTAACGAAAAGGTAATAAAAGTTTAAAATCGAAATGAGTGCAAATCGTCCAGAAAATCGCAATTTATTTTGTTACGTTTGTTGCAAAAGAGTTTTTCAGCAAATACTGCACTACTCACTGAGCAAGTGGAGCTTGCTTTTAAACTTTATTTTGATTCTCAAATAATTCGCGGCATTTCGTGGGCCCCAGACAAAATTTATAAAACGTGCTACAATGCTCTTAACATGTGGATCCAAGGGAAACGCAGTTCACTTTCTTTTTATGTACCAATGGACTGATCCAGTGGAGCACAATTCTGACAACTGTTATGCTTGTGCAAACAAAATACATGGAGTAAATCGTAAAGGCCTTAAACAAAGAGTTCACATCTCTGTTAAAAGTGCACAAACACCCCTACCGCATTCGGATGACATACCAATTCCACCGCTTCCAAGTTCTGACAGAGAAACTTAAATTTCTATTGCAACAACGGATCAATCGGATTCCACCTATGAACCAATATCCAAAGCTGGCCCATCGAACAAAATAATTCCAATATCACAAGCAAGAACGGACATGATCGTTGCAGAATTAAACTTGTCTCAACGTTAAGCAGAAAAGCTTTCCCTGCTTTTGAAAGAAGGCAACAATTTGGAGCCTAATGTCGAAAGTCATCGGATATCGAAAGATGACAATTATCATTCCAACGGTATCACACTCAACGAAGGGAACACATTTGTTTACTGCCACGATATGGACTGATGCAGGCGATGGCCATTAATTACGTCTCAGGTGATTCTTGTCAAAATGAGATATCTTTACTTAATTGTGAATAAAAGCGAAACGCGTACATCGATTTTCATGATCTATGTCTCATTTTGTTCACAGGTTATGTAACTTAACGTGAACGTAATAGGACTTAACACTTTTTTCCGTTTTAAATTTTTTATGAATTAAAAAAAAAAATTTTTAATTTTAGGCAAAAAATATATTTTTATATGGTTTTATATAAATTTTTGTTCTGGTTATCACAAGAGTCTTCCATGTCTTCGGAATCGCCTGCATTGTATTGCAGAGCCTGTAAGAACATCCACTAATTGCTTCTTGGATATTTAATATTATATTTTGTTTTTTGAAACTATGATGAAAACATTTCGTCAACATCGCAATCAAATAAATTTGTAATAAAATTTTTCGCACAGACGCAGACACGTACGTCACACTCGATATCACAAATCGAACTGTCATTACAACTTAATTTAGACAAAAATATCTCACAATTAACAGGTTAATATCTGGATATTTAAAATTTGCCATTATTTTATTTTTTTTATTTGAAACTTATTTTTTAAAATATTATTCTTAAGCTTTCAAAAGATTACACAGTGAGATCCCTTGTTTTAACTTTGGGTATTCTAACGCTGGCTGCGTTAAAAAAAATATTTCTCTTTGGCCTCTTATGAACTAACTTAACTAACTTAATAGTTTATCTACTGTAATAATAGAAAAATATTGCAGTTTTGAAGATAGACGTAAATTATTTCTATAAACAAATCATCATTGTTTGTATAAAAAAAAAAGATATAAATTTAAATTTATATAGTATCTACAATATTAATACGCTAGGTGATGTCTTGTTACCGATGTTTTGTTCTACCGTTTTATCCTGATTTTGACCAATCGTATATTATTTGAAAGGTATTTCTTTTTAGCTGTTCACCAAATTTACAGATTTTTAATTTTTTTCTTTATTTTGAGTAAATTTCATTTATATTTGTTACTAACACATACATAAAATTATACATATGCACATATTAAATTTGGTACTGTGTTTGTTAATGAGTTTATTTTCGTCATTCACAATAATAAGAAACTAAAAAAGTGTTGGTTTATGAATTGGCTAAGTTGAAAAATAAAGTTGCCTAGAAATTGCACTCCAATTTCGAGCGCTGGAATCTGCTAGTTATAATTAAAAGCTTACTCATATGTATCGCCAACTATATTAAAATACGAGTATAAAACGCAGGTTTTAAACTTGGCTAGTTTGTAATTTCTCAAGAACTAGTGCATTCTGAAAATTATTCGATAATTTTATAATGGTTAACGATTTTGACAAATCGCTTTACTCTGTTGTTAAATTTAGATTTTTTAATTAGTATTTGAATATTTAATCCCTCAATTATTCCATGTTAAATTTTTGAATGGATCATATTTTCTCTGACAGGCCGGACCAGTATTTGCTCTCTCATCTTTCAAGCCAGTTTAGCTAGAGTTGAAACTTGAAAGTTTTCGTTTTTCATTAGCATAGTGAAAAAGTAAAAAAGAAACAGAAACACTGTTTCTTATAGTCAGATAAAAAAAAAAACAATATACAGCTACAACGTGGGTGGTCGTCTTTTTTTTTTCTTTCTAAAAGCCATTAAACTTAAATTTACATGCGTTCGCAACAATACAAAAAGACTTCTTAGCATGTTATACTATGGAGATCAGCAATCAACTTGAAAGAAAAACAGAATAAAATAAAAAACCAAACAATTTACAACAACTACAACAGCCAACATTAATGGTGATACAATTTAAAAAGAAATAAAAATCGAATTAATTACAGACAAATTCCAAAAAAAAAAAAAATGAAAAAAAAGAAAAACAACAACTAAAAAGCCGGTTATAAAATAAATAAAAATAAGGTATCTGCCAGATACAAACATACGTACATACATCACTCAAATCAAGAAATACTACAAGAAAATGAACTAAAAATATCCTAGTAAATGAAAAATAAAAGACGAAACAGTAATACATATTTTGAACATAACAACAACACAAAAAAAAATAAAAAATAAAAAAAAAATATTGAAATATTTAAATATTACAAATATAAATTAATAGTCAAAGTTTTCCAGTCTGTTCTATGAGTATTTCTTTTAAACACCTTTTTGTCATCAAACTTAATTTATTGTCCAACTAATTATACTTACTTATGATTCCGCCAGAGTTTGTCTTCCTAGTCGCTCGCTGTTCAAATAAATTCAACCTTAACCAGCCGCTTACTTAAGATCAGAATTTATAGCTCATCTTTTTGGTTGAGAAGATTTATTATCAAAAAAAAAAAGAGTTTTTTTTACACAGTGTGACACATTCTACAGCACCCCATACCACTCACTCAGTTCGTTGGAGCTGTTTAATCTTTTTCTGCTGTTTTTTTCATTTTTGCCGTGATGTCTCATGGACTCATTATGATAATGATTAACATTTATTTAAGTTGCAAAATAGTGGAGAGGAAAAAATCGTTGGACGACTATATCGTTATAGCTTGGACATTAACCACATTCTTTGCAAGAATTTTGTGATTTGCTTTTCTGTTTTTTTGCCCAAGCATCTGAAAATAATTGACAGATGGTAATGCGTGAAAACAATTTGTTTTCGATTTTATGACGTTTCTTAAGAAACTGTGTTTAGTCTTAAAGTACTTTTTTTGTTAAGAGCTTGTAGTTTTGGTTGTTTAATGTCATACAGTGTTGAGTTTGTGACTTTTAACTAAAAAAATTTGCGTAAAGCACTTTGGCACTTGTGCTTGGGGCTTTAGAATATAAATAAATTTGATTGCGTTTAAACTGGAAATATTAGTTGTGAATATATTGTTATTGCCATATCAGTCTGTGTTAAGGTTATAATAAGTTTGTTCGAATGTTTGTAGCTATATGAGGTATTTGGTCTAGAACTCTATCGACTAAGAATTAAGCCTCGAGTCGATTTAGCTACAGCCGTCCGTTCGTTCGGTTGAAAACTAAAGTTCTTGGATGAAATTTACCACATAACACCACCTGTGCCTTAAAGACAATAACACAGTTACTTAATCTTTAAGTTCCACTACCATTTATATATACTAGCAGACTGCAGCGCTCGAAATTTGAGTGCAATTTCTGGGCAACTTTATTTTTCAACTTAGCCAATTCACAAACCAACACTTTTTTGGTTTATTATTATTGTGAATGAAGATAACAAACTCATTAACAAACACATTAACAAATTTAATAAACACACACTAAACATATGTGTAATTTTATGTATGTGTTAGTAGAAACTTTAAATGCAATTTACTCAAAATAAAGGACAAAATTTAAAAATCTGTAATTCAAATAATATACTTTTAGTCAAAATTGGGATAAAACGGTAGAATAAAACATCAGTCACAAGAAATCGCCTAGACTATTAATATTATAGATAGTTAATTATACCCTCCACTCCAGTGTGCAGAGGGTATATATAAGTTTGTCAGTCTGTTGTAATAATTAGAAAAAAAAATCTGGACCCCATCAAATATATATATTTGTGATCCTTATAACAAGCGAAGTTGATATAGCGATGTCCGTCTGTCCGTCTGTCCGGCTGTCCGTCTGTGGAAATCACGATGACGGCTTCAATCGGGTAGCTAGGGTGCTCGTTAGAATAAAAAATGATTCACTAACATCCTGAGAAGTTTGCTATTTAAAATCGTCCAAATTGGTTAATCTGGTCCCGAGAATTGAGCGAAGAAGTAAAAAAAAGTCCTGAGAAAATATGATTTGTATATGTGTTCTTGTGATAACGCCCTCAGTAGGACAGCTAGGGCGCTCGTTTTTAGTGAGGATGATTCACTAACATCATGAGAAGGCTTCTGTTTTTAAATCATGACAATAGGTTTCATAGGTGCCGAGAAATTACTGAAAAGGTAAAAAAAAATATGACGTTTTCCTATATTGTTTTCCTAAATTTTGTATTTTGTCATAGCTGTGCATGTTGTTTTTGTGGTCGTTGTGTTAATAATATAAAAATTCATCAATATCAATATTTTTTGGTGTAATATTTAAGTTAATTAATTAACAAAAGAAACTATATAAAATCAATATCAATATTCTGCGATTTTTATAACATCACATAGAGATACAAATTGATATATACTACTGTTGACAATATCAAAATACTATAAAATCATATATTCTGTATATGTATATCCATAATAAGCGCATATTAAATCGGTATTTTATTTTATTTATACAAAATTCTGAAATTTTTAGAGTTGCTAAAATAGTATGGTTTTAAGAGTTGTATTTTTAGACATGTATAAACCCTGCATACTTGCATTCAAAAGTGGTAGGTAGGTAAACCATAAAACCCTGTACAAAAATTGATGTTTAGAAAAATACTATTTTTTGTCAGATGTTAAAAAAAGATGTTAAAATAAATTTTTAAAATTTGTTATATAATGTCGGCAACGGAGGCAAACGTCATTCCCAAAATTCTGTTTCAAGAGTTATCCACATTAAGAATAACCGCGGAGCTCAGCTCAATCAATGTGCAATGATCGAGCCTTGCCCTGAGAAACATGCATTTATGCTTTTCTTAACACAAACGCCATTCCCAACAACCAAAAATTTTAGACACGAGCTATTCACATTATGAATAGTCGCGGAGCTCAACTCAATCAAAGTGCAATGATGAAGCTTCGCCCTGGGAACATATATTCATGCTTTTCTTAGCACAAACCGAACTTCTTATGACACATTAAAAATAAACTAATTGAAAAGTACAATTCATCATTACGCTGCATCATAATACTATTTTCTTATTTTACTGGTAGCTAGTAAACAAAGTGATCGTATCATTGTGAACGAAATAGAATTGAAATTGTGTGCAGATTTGTTTTACTTAAAAAACCTGTTTCTACAGATAGTGAATAAAATCCCAGTAAGCATTTTATGCAATAAATGATCATGAAGAGTCTTTTTGACTCATATGTGCTATTAAAACAGTCATAAATGCGCCCTCTTGCTGATCACAAAATATTCTTTTGTTGGTATTAAATATTACCTTACCCGCGAATCTTCTTGAGAGTCCTTTTTATCCGCTTTTCTGATCAGTTTCGACTCATTTTTGAGTCTTATTTAATGTAATTTTTCTATAAATAACTTTTTAAGAGAAAGCAAAAATCATTTTCTAGTCTTTTCCTAATAGCGCATGTGATTAATCAGTGCTCGAAGAAGACACAGTAAGGTAATTTTTGTTAAAACAATCTTCGAAATGATGACTGGGATATCGTATATTTTTGTTAACACACAAACATATGCATAGCAGCACGAGTAAACCGAACTCTAATCGGCTTATTATATGTATACAGCTGAACAAAAATGAAAATACTCACCAAAGAGTAAAGTAAGCAACAATTTCATTCTGTCTTAAGGAAGCTTTTGAACAAAGCAAGTCTACGTCGCGTAGTCTTGTGAATTTTTACATTGGTTTTTAATAGGTACTAGTGATGCCAGGAGATTTTTTCAGAAATCTCTACGCTTATGAAAAAAATTCCCTTTTTTCCCTACACCCACTTTTTTCCCTACACTACTTTTTTTAAAATTTATTTTTAATTTGTACATTTTCAGTTTCAATTATGTAAAAATAACATAAAAACAAAGAAAAAAATATAAAAAATAAGATAAAAATACCATGAGAATTACATAAGAATAATATAAAAAACATACAGATATAAAAACAAATATTTTTACAATTTTGTATAATTCATCTTTTTGATACGGCTTGCAAATGAGATGTTATAACTCAAACAGAATATTTGTTCTTGGTTTTCAGTGTTGCCGTTTTAGCTTTTTAGTTGCTAGATTTAGCAACTTTTTTTGTCGTTTAGCATCCAAAATTTATCAAAAGATGCTAGATGCTAACTTAAAATCTTTTATTTATAAAAAGTTGCTTTTAGCAGCTTTTTTTGTTGATATTTTTTTTTTCATTATTTTTAAATATATTATTTTAATGGTATTGATATGTTTTAATTTCTCAACGTGTAGTACTGTAATTTTGTGTACTATTCCTTTTACCACTCTGCTCGTTTCTTTCAACAAATATAACAAAACATTTTGAAATAGAAGAATGTAAACACCAACAACAGTTTTTAATGAATTAGAAAGTCGATTGCCAAAAAATATTATTGTATTAAAAAAATGCCAAAATTTTCAATACAAAACACATTAAATCGGGTAAAAGAACAGATAACCAATATATTAGATGAGTTTAAATTTATATCATCTGAAACCAAAAAAATTCAAATCCAATGGAGTTATATCACAGAACAAAACTGGGATAGAACACTGAATACAACCTCTTTATGGATTGAAAAATTCTATTGGCGAAAATCCATTTAAGGAGTTATCAATATTTGTATTGTCTATATTAGATTTGTCTTTCTCAAAAGCTGAAGTTGAACGTTTGTTTAGTTTAATGGTTTTAGTTAAAAGTCTTCGAACAGAATAAAATCCGAGTTGTTATGTTCTGTAATACGTATAAAAGAAGGAGTGAAATTGAAAAATCGGTGCTGTCACACGTACAATATACCGAGCGATGTCGTTGATAAAAGTCGATCGTCAAAAAATATCAGAGCCAAGAAGAACTTGAAGATGAAGAAATCACAGAAATGTTAGATTCCATAAACCAATTATTCTAATATAATCGTAACTTTTGATAATGTAATTTCTGTTATATTTTAAATAAAAAAAAAATCCCTCTAAAAATAAAAATATTTAATTTAAGTTTAAAATAAACTCAATTTGATGTTAAAAAAATTTCATATGAAATCCAAAATAATTTTAATTAAAATTTAAAAAATATAAATCTAAACTTATGTTTTTTTTATATTAATTTTTCGATTTAAAAACCAAAGAATTTATTAATAAGTATATAATTTGTCAATATAAAGGTAATGAAATTTGAAAAAAAAAAATTTAGCATCTTTTTTTAGACTCCAGTACGTTTAAGCATCTTTTTGTGCAATTTAGCATCTTTACAATTTCAAATTATGGCAATACTGTTGGTTTTAAAAGATTTTTTATAACAGTGGTTATACGCATGTATACTTAGATCTGATTTATCGCATTTTAATATATTTTCAAAAGCCTCGCATCTGCATTTATAGTCGTCACCTTTGACCTGCTCCAGCCATCCATTAGCTTCTCATCTCTCAACTAACTGAAACAAAATCTTTATGTTCTGTATTTCTTTGATGTGTTTTCAGCATCATCGAAAAACGAATCGGACATTTTTCTAAAATTAATTATGTTTCTAAAAAGTGTTTTATACTTGTCATTGTTATTAAAGAATCCACATATTTACTTCCTTCATATTATAGAGTTATTACCAGACTTAAAAAGACTTTAAAGTTTAAAATTGAAAAAAATATGCGATATTTAACAAATACATTCAAAATAGTTTTGACTGAAATTTTTTGGCAGTTTTAGTTTTGCCTTGTATCAGTAAAATGTTCAGATATTAACTAAAAAAAAAACAATTTGTTAAATATTTTCATCTTAATTATCTTAATTAATTTAAAGACACAAAGATAGATTTAATACAATAAAAACAAGTAAAAGTTGAAAGTTGATCTATGCGGACTCACAAATGTGCCCTATACTAATAGGTCTGGAAAATTGAAAAGGATTGAAAAAAATGAAATGCACCTTCATATTAAAAAATTTAAATTAAAAAGAAAATTACAAAATAAACCATTTACCTGGTTAAACTTAATATTGTTTGTAATTATCTGGATCAGGTTAGTATTTAAAATGGGATAAATCGGGTGTCATTGTGCCAATTTATGACCTAAAGCATGTAGACACATCTATAAAATGCTAAAAATTCGGAGTATTTGTTTCTAATAATTCAGTAATAGGTTTATCAAAGTGTTTACATATTAAAATATTTTATATACATTTGTTACAAATAGTGCAAGAAGTCCAGATATTAATGTAAACGTAAAACCCAGATGGAGGGTATCAAAGATTCGGCATAGCCGAATTTAACACTCTTACTTATTTTTTTCTTATTTTGTTCAGCAATTATTACAATTTCCTATATATTGTTTTTTTTGTTATAATGACAATGATGGTGTTTTCATGGAAGGAATTAATTTCTAAAATTGCATTATCTTTTTTAATACAGTTATTCGTCTATGACAAGTTTAAATTGGTTGAACCATTAGAAGCTTTAGAAAAAAACGCAAGATTTTTTTACTAGCAATAATTTTAATTTTAATGATTAATTTAAATACAACCATATTTTTTGAACATCACAGCAGCAATGAGAACCACTCATACGGCAGCTATGGAGGCTACCCTAAATCTCACCCCACTGCATTTACACAGATTTTACAAATTTAAGGAAGGCGATCACATAAGACATCGGAACATCCTTGATAAGTATCAAAAATATGACTTTATGTAGTGATCAGATAGATCCTGCATTGGAAATAACTACACTGTTCATAACTAATGGAAAGAAACCTGACAAGGACGAAGATAAATCTAATGTCAGATAGCCAGGCTATTCTAACAGCACTGGACAAATCAACATATCACCATAAATCTGTACTCGAAAGCCGCAGGACCACACAGTGTCTGAAAATCGTTTTTCATTGGCTAAAATCTTTTTGAACGGATCAAGATATTTTAGTAATTTTTTTTAATGGATAGATATTTAGTTGAGCTTGAGTTAGAATTAAATTCATTAAAATTGATTAAGCACTTTTTAAAGATTTTTAGGTCAAAGTTGAACTTTTCATTTTTTTTAACTTTCAGCGTGAAATATGGATTTTATTTTTTTTATTTATTATAATTATAACGATTTCAATAATAATTATAACCATTTTTTGTAATAATGCACTCAAAAAATGTTTACACTCAAAAAAGAAAACAATTAAAATCAACTGGAAATTTTGCTATTTCCACTGAAAAATTAAAATTTTTTTCTGTCAAATTTGCGAATTTGTTTACATTCAAAGAATACTTACACTTAACAAATCGTTAGTAATATTATCTAAAAGTCTTGCTATTAAAAATTTGTTAATTTTAGCAAAATAAATCTGCTGAAGTATTTTTATTTTTTGAATCTTTCTTATATACTAAAACATTTCAACATACCCATATAGGGTAAAAAAGGTTTTAAATATAAAAACTGCAATAGATTTTAATAGCTTTTGTAACAATGGGAGGTTCTGTTTATTATTATTTTTACTAATAATATGATTTTCATACTTAAATAACAGTGAAAGGCAATTATAATTCTTATTCATTTGATTTAAATATTGATTGCAAATATTCCATATTTTGTGCTGTGTTATTTCTGTTCTTTAGTAGAGTTTTGACTTCTTCATCTAAATCCCGATGTTCCACTTTCCATTGATTTCAAATATTGGAGATGAACGAATCTGACGTTGCCAATAATATATTAAATAGATCTTCATTTGTGGAATTTCGTGAAATTTTACTAGTATTGTGCTCTCTATAAAATCCATAATCCTTATTCCTTTTTTTCCTGAGCCTCCTCTGAAAGATCTCCAAGTGGCACCAAATATAGAATAAAAATAAAATAATAAATAAAAACCCCACTTTACAAATGCATTCCCTGTGCTTTCTTTACTACTTACATTAGTGCATTATTAGGTAAAATAAAAAAGTAAAAAAGATATGATAATAAAAAAAACCCAGGTTACAAATGATTTACATTCTCTGTGTTATTACTTACAAAATATCAAAAGGGTGGTGTATTTTGTAAGCAGATATCATTACTAGTAATAGAACAAATAATGACTATTATAAGTTATAAAAAGTTATATAAAGCACAAATTTAACACACCATCGCATACTTTTAGGGCTGTTTAAATTACCGTAATTTGAAATTTTTTTCAGTAATTTCATTAAAATGAAAAATTGTTCTTATTACGGATCATCACGGGTGCAAAAGTATATATGTGAAATTAAAGAGGACACCTTCACCTTTATCGGGGTGGTACACGTTTCTTGTTCCCTTTTGCTCCCTAGAAGTTTTATTCCACTAAATTTGAAATTTTACAAAAATATAGTAGTTTAATAAATTTTTCATACCGCCCCTAATATTAAACGGTAGGACTGTGGCCACTTACAATAACTAAAGACTACAATCCTATCAACCTTACAAAATGATCCGTAGGTCATTATCGATGATAACTTGCGAGTAGTAACCATTTATTTTTGATAAAAAAAAAAATCACCTTTTTCTCAGATTAAAAAAAACAGTTGAGGTTGACAGTGTGCCACGCCCGCAATTAGCAATAGTTTAACCTAATTTTTTTGGCTACCTTAATCTGGATATATTTGCTGCAAAATGGCGTTAAAATTTAAAAAAATCGGTGACAAAAAAAATTAGCCTTTTGGCCAATGAAATGAAAATTTCAGCCACAGTGGGCTGTAAATGAACTAGCAGAACTTAATAAGGTGAAGCTTATATAGGTACCAGGTCACAATGGATATGAAGGAAATAAGAAAGCCCATAAACAGACAAGACTTGGAGCGGAAAGACCATTCGTTGGTCCAAACCCTAAATTCTGATTCACCAGAAAAGACATTATTTATTATTAAATTTAATAATTTCCTGCACAACAAGACTAAGTCTTATAATTACAGTACAGGATTTTAGTAGTGTACAAACATGTTTAGCCAAATTAAATTAAATAAAATTGTAACTAATACATATAAAAATTAATATAAATAATATTTTAACATAAGAATTTTTAAAATTATGACATTAATAAAATATGACATAGAATATTAAAAAAAATTTTTAAATAGAAAATTATTAAAAATTACAAAAAAAAGGAGAGAGAAAAAATTAAAAAAAATAAGAATTCAATAAAGAAATACCTTTAAAAAGTTTAGGTTTAGGCAAAGTATTTAAATAAGGATTTTTTGAAATGTATTGCTTTGCTATTAAGTTGAATATTAGGTGGAACGCTATTCCAAAGACGAACAGCATTTATGAAAAAGAGCCAGCGATGAAAAAGAGCCAGCGATGTTTAGGAATAATTATTTTTTACCTCTGTTTGATTTGGCAAATCGTATATGATTGCATAAGTATTGTGGCTTTCCAGTATATATTATCTTATGAAGAAAAATTAGTACTCTAATCTTTAGTAGGTTTTCAAGTGATACTCCGTACAGGCTTTTCGAGAAGGACCATATGTGTTCAAATTTCCTTAAACCATACACATGCATAATAATATTGTTGTAAAGCATTTCAAGATTTTTTTTGGCTGATTGAATCGCAATTCGCAAACAGTTCGCATCCATAAGTTAGTGTTGGAATAAGGTAAGCCTTTGCCAATAGTGTTCTTACTCTTAATGGTGTAAAGAATTGCGTTGCCCATAGAGTCCTTAGTTTAGTTGATTTACATGTAAGTATGTGCTCATTTGCAAGTGTAGTAGTTTTTCCAAAATTTTCGAATGAAAGCTAAGTATGGCATTTGGACGATATTCTGAGTTTGATTTAGGTAGCGGAATTATCTTTGCATGTTTCCATTTTGTAGGAAAACGACTCGACGTGATGATGGTGTTGAACAGATGAGGAATACAAGGCTAGATTAGTGGTAAAAGAATTTTAATAAATTGAGGGTGTAAGTTATCATATCCAACAGATTTTATTTGCGAGATACAAGAGAAAACATCAGACTGGTTGACGCAGGAAAACTCAAACTTGTTTTCTTCTAGAAAGAAATTATTATTGACGTTTGCGAAAAAATCATTACGGCTTGTAACGTCTGTTGGAATCATGTGTATATTAGTGAACATCTTATTGAGTTCATCAGCATCAACAGGACAGTTTCTAGTTTTATCAAAATACCAATACCAATTTCGCGAATAGTATGCCAAGTTTTTTTAGAATCCAACGCAGTACTAAAGCGATTAGTGTAATATTCTGATTTAGCGATCCTAATTTGGTGATTGACATCGCTTCGAGCTGATCGGAATTCAGTTTTCAGTTCAAGTGTTTTGAAACGTTTCCATCTTGAGCAGGCTGAATCTCTTCGGTGTATTAGTTGCTGAATTCTGTTGGTAAACCATGGTTTATTCTTTGGTGTTATCCTTTTCGTTCTTAAGGGAACCGTGTCATCAAATAGTTTTAAAATATTGTCTTCAATGAAAGATAATTGATAATCAACAGAAGGCATCAAATAAATGCTGCTCCAATTAATTTGAAAGAAATTATCATATAATAAATTGTAGTTTACGTTCTTAAAATCCCGATAAGAATAAAATTTATTAACTTCAGGAATCAAAAAATCATATGCTGCAAATATAAGGTCATGCTTTGAGGAACATGAGGTAGATAATTGATCATACAGTAGCACTTTAGATGTATCACCCACAAAAATAAGGTCTATAAGTGTGCTGTTAGAGGTTGTAAAATGTGTTGGGGTGGTGATATTGACTGGAATGAGTCCATGTGTCAACATAATGTCCTTAAAGGATAATTCAACGAGGAGGTTAGAATTGAAATCACCTAGGATTGCTATATCGTTATATGCCACGGTGTATGTTTGGATAGTGTTAATTAGTTTTGAAAAATCCGTACGACTATTTGGTCCATAAACGCAGCCAACTAGCATCTTCCTTCCGAGAGATAAAATTTCAATAAAAATGTGCTCAATTTTGTCTCCTTTGTCAGATTTGCAACAAAATTTGCACTTAAGGGTATTTTTTACATATATGGCAACAACACCCCCACCCTTTAGAACCCCGTCTTCGCCTGTTTGATATCTATCCGATCTAAAAATATTATAACCATCCAAACTTACGAGGCTATTAGGAGTTGAGTCAGTGAACCATGTCTCTGAGACACAAACTACGTCGATATTGGAATTTTCGAAAGTTATTCTAAACTCATCTATTTTATTCAAAAGGCTTTGGGCATTTATGTGACAAATTTGTACACCTTCCTTTTGTTTAGCCAAAATTTTTATCATATTTAGCGTTACATAATTGGAATTTCCACCTGTGCTGCCAACGTTGCACAGTGGCGCCCGTAGAGCAAACGAGGTTGCAAAAATCAAAATTTTCATGTGCGCCGACGAAGTTTTGAATAAACCCATGTTATAGGAAACTTTTCAACGATTTCAAATATGCTACTCTTAATAATATCACATTTTTAGTTTAGAAGATATAACTGTTCAAAGTTGACCGACTTTCGGTTTTCAAAAAAAACACAATTTTTAGTCAATTTGTTGCGATTTCAGGTGTAATATCACGAAAAATAGGTAACGAATCGCCTTATTTTTTGTTTGTATTGATTGATGTATTTATTAAATGTATAATGATAAAAAAAATTAACTGCTTGCTTTGTGTTTCTCCTGGTAAATCACTATTTAAAAACTATCCGTTTTTCACTATTTTTCAACTTTGACGGAAAATAAAAAAAATCCATATTTTTCTATATTTGCCATATTTGCAAAACATGTTCTTTGATTATTTCTTCACATAATTCAAAAGGTTTTATCTGCCCGTACGTGCCCGTTTGGCTTCTAGAGGTAAAAAAGGTTAAAAAGACATGGTTGCAGAAATTGTATGGCGTGTATCCCTTACATGTTTTGACTGACAGTAGTTTGATCTAATAGTTTGGAAATTGCATTTTAAGTCGGTTGTCCACCAGTGAGCCTCTGCTCTACTCCCAATATTCTGTTACAGACACAGGATGCACAAAAAACTACTCATTGAAATTCGCAGGTACGCGAAAATTACTTTGGAGTACAAATGGTCAAGAACAATATTGACTTATGGTCCTTCCAGGTAGGCACAAATCTTATTTAGACACGAGCATAATATCAAAATTGCATAATTCAGCCCAAATCCATATGTATACAGGGAACAGGTAAATTTTTAGGCATAATGCCTGGATTAGTCTACGACTGAAAGTTGGCGCAACAAGTACTAAAACCATGGCGTTAAGCAATTTAAAATTATTTGAACTGTTTAGAAGGTCAACCACACCAAAGTTTTTCACGGAAGCTGCTTTAGAAGAACTTGATGCTTATACGGAAATATTGAGAGTAGCGAAATTAAAAAAAATAATTTTTATCTGATATATGCAAATATTAAGGCAAAATGGGTGAAATCTAATCGAACCATTCAGAACTTCAACTCCAAATACGCGGACTTGCTTAACGAAGACACCATCCTGGATATTTTGGCAGTAGATAAACCCACCACATCAACCAGAGGAGCAAAAGGAAGGCCAAAAAATAGTATTGAGGAGTGTTCAATTTTCACAAGAAAGAGGAAACTTTCCGATGCCACCAATGACTTGAACACGAAGCATTTATCGGACGCGCTGTCTATTAAATATACAAAGGATAGTGATTACAAAATCTGTTGCTGATGCAAGCCCACTGCGACTAAAAAGGATTAAAGAAAGCATTCCCACGCCCAAAAACGCACACATTAAAAAGTATGGTTCCGAAGAAGCCTTGGCCTTGTTTATGGACTTACAACTTTCCAAAGAAAAATATGAGATACTACGGGCATCCTTGACGCGACACGGGGCTGACGTTTTACCAGGATACAAGCATATTACGCAAGCCAAAATAAATTCACGACCACTGCATACGGAGTTTACGGAAGTCTCTGTGAAAGCCAATCTGCAGGATCCCATGGGCCATACAGCAAAACGGTTGTTGGAGAGTCTTCCTGAAAATGAGGTGAAAATTCTTCCTGAGAAACTGACATTGATCAGCAAATGGGGCTGCGATGGATCATCCGGACAAAGCGTTTATAAGCAAAGGATATCTTCCGATGACGCTACAATATCGGACGGAAATATGTTTATGGCATCTGTTGTTCCTTTGCGGCTTAAATCTGATGTTTCCCTACACTGGAAAAATCCACGTCCGTCATCAGTGCATTATTGTCGACCAATAATGTTTCAGTTTGCAAGGTAATCGGCAGAACTCATAAGGACCACGGTGAAGGACATTGGACAACAAATAAGCAAGATTAAGCCTACAAAGCTGCAAATTGGAGAAGAAAAATATATTGAATGCAATTACGAGTTCCACCTGACCATGGTTGACGGAAAAGTCGTGAACGAACTGACAGGAACAACCTCAACATTGTCATGCCCGATTTGCAAAAAGAATCAGAAGAACTTTGGTAATTTAAACGATTCTACAAACGAGGAGAATTACGAATATGGAATGTCACCATTGCACGCAAGGATAAGGTGTATGGAGTTCTTGCTAAAACTGGCGTATACCCTACCACAAGAGGAGGAAAACTTCGATGAAAATACATCAATAAATGATAAGGAAAAGATCAGAAAGAAGCTAATATGATAAAATTGTTTGTCATTACTTCGGGGAGGTTGGTATTGAAAATTGGGTAAATGGGGCATCATTGTGCCGAGATATGTTCAAAAAGATGAAGACACCTCTAGAAAATCTTAGAAATTCAGTGTGTTTGCTGTAATAATTTATTATTATGCTTATAAAATTATCAAATTGTTACTTTTTAAAATATTTTATGTAAGGCCAATGTGGAGGGTACCGAAGATTCGGCACAGCCGAATATAACACTCCTACTTGTTTCATACTAAAATTTAAAAATGAAAGATTATCTAAGATGTTTAATTCCGTAAGTAAATGTTAGACGAACTCTTCCGTCTACTTCTGCGGCGGCTGCAACACTATAGAAAGAGTCGAATTCGTCCGTATGATGCAAATGCTAAAAACACAACGACCACAACAACAACAACAATTTCAGCTATCACACACAAGACTATTTTACTGATTCTGACGATTTTAAATAGCAACCTGCTCAAGATATTAATGAATCATTTTCAATATTAATTAGCTGACCCATTGAGGGCGTAATCTATATTTACACAGATGGACAGACGGACATCGTTATATTAACTTTGTTACCGTAAAAACCCGATTATCCGGCATCCAATTAACCAGAACACTCAGTTAATCGGAATTTAAATTTTTTGAATTTTTTTAAATTTTTTCCTTTTAACAAAAGAAATTTCTTTATTATTCCGGGATTTACAGAAAATTGATGTATAAAAAATTTTTTTCTGTTACATCATTTAAAAATAATTAAAAGAGAATCCTAAAAATTATGAAATTAAGCAAAATTTTCGTATAGTTTTAATGAAGCATTAAGTCATCCTAAAGTTTCGATTATCCGGAATGCCCTCATCGCCAAGTATTCCGCATAACAGGGCTTTTACTGCATAAGGATCACTTATTTTCTCTAATATTCAGGCATCTCAAGAATTCTTCGCATTTTGCGGGTTCTGGCTTCTACTGGTTAAATATACCCTATACCACTTTGTGGTCAGGGTATAATAACTTTGTGCTGATGTTTGTAACTACCAAAAATATTTGATCTAGACCCATCTTTTATTATGTCGATCGAATCCTCAGAATCACCTTCTGTGTCGATTTAGCCATGTCCGTCCGTCCGTCAGTCCCTCCGTGTGTCCATGTAAACCTTGAACTAGAGGCAGGAAATATGAATGTCTGTTGATGAAATTTAGTCTATAAGATTCTACCGGCCATTGGATGAATGCAAATTTAAATTGGTTCACGTTCAGACTTAGTCCCCATACAAATGACCCCTATGAGATCGATTTAAATACATATCCAAATTAATATCCAAATAATCATATAGATCTCGATCAAATTGGGTTTGTGTATGTTTATTACATCCATTTAACAGCAGTCCAAAAATAAACCCAATTCCCGATCTTCAATTATTATGTTATTATGTCGATCGAATCCTCAGAATCACCTTCTGTGTCGATTTAGCCATGTCCGTCCGTCCGTCAGTCCCTCCGTGTGTCCATGTAAACCTTGAACTAGAGGCAGGAAATATGAATGTCTGTTGATGAAATTTAGTCTATAAGATTCTACCGGCCATTGGATGAATGCAAATTTAAATTGGTTCACGTTCAGACTTAGTCCCCATACAAATGACCCCTATGAGATCGATTTAAATACATATCCAAATTAATATCCAAATAATCATATAGATCTCGATCAAATTGGGTTTGTGTATGTTTATTACATCCATTTAACAGCAGTCCAAAAATAAACCCAATTCCCGATCTTCAATTAAATCTATCAAAAAACAAAAATATTGCACAGAATTTTCTCAAAATTGGTTTGTATATGTTTTTGCGAAAAATAAGTGACTTTATCAAATATGGTCAGGATTGGTCCATTTTACGACCTAGTCCACATATAAATATAGCATCCGATATGAACTTTGTCATGTCCGAAGCCAAAAAAATTAATAACAAAACCACTCAAATTTGGTCTATGCTTATTTTCTTTATCCTATTAGACAACCTATAATTTTCTTACTTGTTATGAATAGATTTGATTTTATTATAGAACATGTTGTTAAAAGTATTTTATAAAAAACTCACCATTAAAATTTTGCATTTTAGTTATCAACTTTTGTTCTTGATAATTTAAAAAAGGAAAGCAATAACAGTTGAAAGGACATGTTGTTTATTTATTAAACATTTTTGTATAATCCAATTGCGTTTATAACCTCCTTTAGACATTTGTTTTTATCGAATAACCTACAACACATTCAATTTAAATCATTTGGATTGTCATGATATAACGTTTATCAAGTGTTTAAATTGATATGCGTGACTAACAGTGTTTAAAATGCAGACCGTAAAGCTGGTGATGTTGATGATGACGATGACAACCCCCAAAAAAAAAAAAAATAAAGACTAAAAACGGGTGGTGACAACACACAACCAGCAAACGCACATGCGTTATAAAACAAATAAGATGCAAGCACTCGACGCTTAACAACAACAACAGAAAAACCAACCTAATAATAAAATAAAAAGGGTAATCTTAAATGAACGAATGACAACATATGGATGACACAATAACGGGTTAACATTATCCCAAAAATGAGATACGCTTTTTTCGTACTTTTTTTTGTTTTTCGGCAAAACATGGACAAACAAGGGCGACTTTTGATGACACCAACTACACATAAACATTTGACATTTATTTCAATGTTACATGAACAACAAGCGTTAAATTTATTTGATTTGTATTTGAAAGATAAAATTACCAGAAAAAATAATCATTAAAAATAAAGGAAGGTTTACTTTTGTTTTTTTTTTTATTTTATTATTGATATCAAAAAAGCTGTGCCCATTTAATTACTTATTGCTCGACTTAATCATTATTGAAGAATTTGTGCCGAAATAGCTTTCTAATATATATTAACTTAGGTATTAAATAACTTTGTTATTCTTTTTTTTAATTTTCAAAGTCAAGGTTCCATAAATTATGATCAATCTCATATCGGAGTTACTTATTCTTAGTTTTCATAATGTTAATTGAAAGAGTAGAATGAGTGATTACTGATTTAGTCTCTGGAAGTTAGAGTTGTACATGATAAAGGGCAAAATTGGGGTTTAGATAAATGTTTATATTTCTAAACAAATCAACCTAGGAAAACCAAGAAATTATTTTTTAAAAAATTATATAAATATTGTATAGGTTCTAACCTTTAATTTGATATGAGTCTCTGGGTTTAATGTCAGTTGCTTTTTTGACGACTTAAATTATGGAAAATTATGCTCTTTTGGAAAAAATTTTTTATATATTGAACAAAAAGTGTTCAGAATCCTTCATCGAATATATATATAAAAAAATAACCAAATGCAAAAATTTATAAATTCATCCAAAAATTCTGAAAATATTGGCTATGTGAAGAATTATACCCCGCAGTCTGTTTTTTTTAGTATTTATCGAAACGAAGATTCTCAGATGTAAAATTTTCATAAAAACCTATTCTTTCTGGGCCCTACATTTGCGCCAAAATCATTTTTTTTAAAACAAGTTTTGGAGACAAATAACAGAAAAATCTGAGCCAAAAACAAAAATCCTAAAGAGGGATCGATGGGCATACTCAAGACGAACATTTTGAAAAAACACCTCTGCTCAAACAGTTGAACTATGTGAGGTGTAGAGTAATTCTTACTTTTTAACCCTCCGACGCGTGGTAAGGTCCGTGTGGACTCTTTATATATTAAAGCAAGTGCCATTTTAAAAGTACTGGTAAGACTGACCTTAAATTTCATGACTTCTATTATTGGAGTCTTAAGAATACTTTCATAGCTACTAGCAGATTCCAGCCCTCGAAATTCGAGCGGAAATTCTAGGAAATTTTATTTTGTTTCATTAAATAAAGACCCTAAAAGTATGCTAATCTATTATAGCCAATTCAAAATCAACACAAAAAACAAACTCATTTTTATTACAAACACATTAACAAATTCAATAAACACACACATAGCATTGTATAATTTTATGTATGTATTAGCAGCAACTTTAAATGCAATTTACTCAAAATAAAGGAAAAAATTTAAAAATCTGTAAATCTGCAAAACGGCTAAACAGAAATACCTTTCAAATAATATACGTTTGATCAAAGTAGAGATAAAATCGTAGAACAAAACATCAGTCACAAGAAATCGCCTAGCCTATCAGTATCATAGATTCCGATTGATTTGTAGGTTTAAAAGTATTTTATTTTTTTACTTAAAATACTTTTAGTACGCCGCCGTGTGGACTTTGTATGAATTTCATACATAAAATTGAAAGTTGTACTAAAATTTGAATTTCAAATATTTGAAATTTATATAAATAAAAAAAAAAAAAAAAAAAAGCAGGCATGATTTTCCCTACGCATAAACGTGTTTTACAAACAAAATAAAAAACTATGTGTATGTGCTCAAGAAAATACTTATAACAATTTAGCTATGTTCCTTGAACTTAAAGAAGGGGAAGCGCCATTTTATGATGAAACTACTGATGAGGAAGTATGTGCCAAATGAAGCATCAGATGCTGAGTCCGACATTGATATTGAAGCAGCTGAAGAATATTGTTCAGAGGATGATTATCCCTTTATTTCATAAATTGGCGATAAGTGGCATGGGAGCCCCCTGGAAATCGGTCGTATTAGACAACATAATGTTGTCAATATTACGCAACTTCGTGCGGGTCCATCAGCAACATTCACTATGCAACCTCTTTCAATATTTCCAAAATAACTAGTGCAGTTTGAAGAAGTTTGAATGTTTTCTTTTAATTTTGTTTATCATATTTTGACTAAATATAATATATCTTAATCAAAATGAATAAACATATAATAATTTAAACTAAATTCAATGCATTTTCATACAAGGTCCATAGGGACCCTACCGCTCAACAACCGACAAAAAAGTTACCGATCGTCGGAGGGTTAAACCATACTTTACTCATTTTATTGGAACCAAGTGTTTTTCTTTTTGTACGCTGTATTAAAAAATGGAAATTTAAAAAGTTATTTAGTGGTAAGGTTGGATTATTTATTTCATATACACGTTATAGTATAACATTTGAAGTAACTTTGAAAAAAATTTCAATTAAAAATTTTAATAATAACAGCGAATCTCCGGAGGCGTCTCGAAAAATTAAAATTTTTTTTTTAGGTTTTTGTTATAAAATTGCAGTGAATTTGTTATTAAAAAATGGGAACAAATGCTAAAAAAAGACTCTTCGTGATTACCTGATGATTTATGTGTAGAAATAGTAAATAAAATTTCAAAAGGATCGGTCAAGTAAATTTTGAGTTATTATGTTCACGGACTTCAAAAATGTTGTTTACGAGAAAATCGATATACCGGTCGCCTCACACGCTGTATCTTCGTTAGTTTTGCTCCTATTTACTTGAAATTTTGACACGACTTTCTCGGCATGTTGTACATTCAACGAAGAAAACGAAAAAAAATTGTAAAACCTCTCCTCCCACTTAAAATTGCAAGATGCTGTAGTGATACCAAAATTATTGTACTAAAATTTTTTGAATATTTTGCTTACAAGGTCTACATTACGAAATTTTTAAGTCAAATTTTTCCTGCAAAAAGGCCATTTTACAGAACATATATCACAAAACTCAGACCAGTTGGACTTTAACCCTTTCACGACCAATGGGATATATGTCCCATTTGCATTTTTCTTATATTTTTAAATTTTCCAACCGATTTTTTAAAGCTGACTTGAGTAGACAGAGGATGGTTTTGGCTTTCAGACCATACCAAAACGTAAAAAAGATTTTTTGTAGTTTTATATTTTTATTAAATTAAAAATTTCGTAACATTAAATCAACAATTAATTAAACTATAAATAAATAGACTTAGAAAAAGGTTAATTCTAAATATCTAAAAAATATAAAATCAATTCGAAGCAACTACGGGTTTTTGTAAAACAAAAAGATTTTTTAAAAAAGGAACGTATGGCGTTTGTTTAATTTTCCTTTCCATTTTTAGTACAAACAGCACGTCATTTTCGGGGTACGTTATCATTTCTGGTGAGATAATGGCCATTTACTGGAACAACCTGGAACGTTTGGCTCCTTCTATAGATGTTGAACTGGATTTAAATGATCGACTGGTATAGGAGTTTATCAACTGAGTGGCCAGTTTTGAACGAAATTCAAGGGGCGTTACAGAAATTGGGTTGAAATTACTTGTGGATATTTTGTTTTATATAATGCTTGCATTTTGCACTCCCAAATCTAATAAATCGAAAAAAGACGGAGCTAGAATTTGGCTTTCGATTTCCGACTATACTCGTAGTATGACTAAATTGATACAGAAAGAAAATATAACTAGTTGTTTAATTTTATAAAACAATAAACGTACCGTTTTTTTTTTTGATCCATAAGATCAACTCCTCCCATTCCTTTGTTATATTGTGCGATCATAATGGCACATTTGACTGCGATTCTGTGAGCAGATCCAGCTTTTCGTCTTCTAACGTCAGTAGTTTTATTCAGATTTATGAAATTGGATCCCATATGCACTGCTCGATTATCCAACCACTCTACAATTGTAACCCCTTCTGACTCAAAATAGCAATATCACCACAGCAAAACTTTCTATCAATCCATTTTTACTTATTGAAAAAACTTTACGACTGTACGCACAAAACGAGATAAGGAAACTACTTTACATTATAAAACAAGTAAGAAAATTATAGTCGGTCTAGACCGACTATACGATACCCTATACCATGCGTTTAGAAACTCTATCTCTTAGGCCCAACTAACTGGACATAGAAATAAGCAAAAACCAAATTTGAGTGGGATTTTTATTAATTTTTTTTTGGCTGCAGATATGAAAAAGTTCATATCGGATGATATATCTATATGGGGACTAGGTCCAAAAATGGACCGGTCCTGATCATGTTTGGTAAAGTCTCTTTTATTTTGCAAAAATATATACAAACAAAATTTGAGAAGAATCAGTGCAATATTTTTGTTTTTAATAGATTTAAGTGAAGATCGGGAAGCAGCTCTATATGGGGCCAAAGGTATCATTTTTGGACTACTCATTAATGGATGTAATGAACGCATACAAACCCAATTGGAGTAAGATCTATATGACAATTTGGATCTTATGGCAATTTATGTCGATTTCATAGGGGTCATTTGTATGGGGGCCAGGTCTGAACATGGACCGATTCTCACCAATTTCAATAGCGTTCATCCCATGGCCGATAAAAGCTTACATACCAAATTTCATCAAAATATATTCATATTTGCGACCTGCAGTTTGATTACAAGGTTTACATGGACACACAGACGGACGGACGGACGGACATTGTTAAATCAACTCAGAAAGTGATTCTGATTCGATCGGTATAATTAAAGATGGGTCTAGGTCAAATATTTTTGGTTGTTACAAACAGCAGCACAAAGTCATTATACCCAAACCACATAGTGGTATAGGGTATAAAAAAGAAAAAAGTAGTAAACGATTCATTGTGATCTATATTTAAAAAATTCACAACAAATGCAAAACCAAAATTACAGTTATTTATGTAAAAACTAAAAACAAAAATCACTGACTTGCTTTGAGCAGAGTAAATTAGTTGTTGAAGGAATTGAAAAAATATTTTTGACGACACTATTGTTTAGTAATGTTGGGTCGTTCAGTACGAATCCATAAACAAGATAAAAAATTTGCAGCAGTTTAGGTTCGCTCGTGAAAGGGTTAAGCTGTAAATGTGTAAAGCTTTATTCACCTACCACTCTTAAATAAACAGTTTAAGGTGTTGAAACAAAAACATTTTAGTTCGGCTTGAGGTCCAAAATATAAGAAAAATAAAATAAAACAGAATTGTTTTAAATTTTATAATTTATTTTTCTTTATTTAAAACCCAATATTTCGATCGAAATCTTCGATCATCTTCAGGGCATCTAGTTAATAAAAATATTTTTATTCACAGTTTTAATGTTAATTACAATCCCTTGCTCCAAAAATAAACGATAGACGTTCTTTGGCCTTGACTTCTGAATGAATTGGGCTAACTGATTCCAAGCTGAAAATTATGATTTCTTAATAAATAAAAAATTTTGTCTCCTTGTAATAATCATGCAATAATTTTTTTACATTACGAGTATTATTGAAAATGATTTTTCAAATCTAATGAAATTTTATAGAAAGTAGTTGTCAAAAGTATAAATCAAAACTTATTGACTAAAGTTCTAATTCGTAGCGAAATTTAAAGTAATTTCATCAGGCAATCTTTCAGAACAATTCAAGCTCCTTATACTGGTAACATTTTTATATTGGCAACATTTCTCATATTACTCAATCATATAATATTGCAAGCAATTTAATGTGTATAATAATGATATTTTCTGTTCTTTACCAAAATGTTGTTTTGCATGTTAACATGATACTTTGCGGCAACACCAAGTAACCAACCAACCATCGAAGCAGGAACTTATTAAAAACAAGTAAGAGTGTTAAATTCGGCTGTGCCGAATCTTTGATACCCTCCACCTCGGTTTGTGGCAATACTATTAACATAGCTCATGGTAGTTGTGTTCTTGTTATTGTTAATATGTATGAATCACATTTTTTTTGTGGCTTTTTTTATGTTGTTGTATGTTCAACCACTAAACTATTACAAGAAAACACTAGGTTTCATGTTTTTTTTAGAGGTATCTATAAACTTTTGTTCATTTCTCAGCGCAGAGGCTGCCGATTTACTCCGATTTCAATACCAACCTGGTGGGAATTATGGCAAATAATTTTTTCGTAACCTGACCTAAGTAAATGCTTTTTTTTTTGAATGAGCGTGATTTCAACAGACACACGGACAGACGGACAGACGGACAGACGGACAGACGGACATCGCTATATCGACTCGAGCTGTGATAAGGATCAAGAATATATATACTTTATTGGGTCGGAAATTAGTTTTTCGATGCGTTACAAACGGAATGACAAACCTATATATACCCTCTGCCACTGAGATGTGGAGGGTATAAAAAAAACAAGTAAGAGTACTAAATTCGGCTGTGGCGAATCATAGATACCCTCCACCCGTTTTCTAAGCACATTATTATAAACAAGTTTGTTAACACTAAGAGACAAAACAGACTAGATATCGCATTATCATTGATACATTTCTTACAATGATGTTTGAGATAAATAATTGCGATCAGCTTAATTCTAAACACATACAATTACATTTTTTTAAATTTGTTTATTAGAATGCATACACATTTTTTTGCTTGTTGTTGTTCTCATGTACAAAAAAATAACAACAAATTCAACAATGTGTATACATTGCTGATACATATCTATACACACGTTCTGTTACGTACAAACATTTTTCACTATTTTTAGGTTTTGATATGAAATTTTATCAATCTTTATATTTTCATACTTCATTCCTCAGCTATTGTGCCTTAATGCTCCACATGCAATACCAAACTGCTGCAGAATATGACGATCATCTTAAGCTTGAGTAATACGACCTACTCGACCTATTGCGGACGGGAATAGACAGACAGACGGACATCGCGAGGTCGAATTCTCCTTTTATAAGGATCAAGAATATATATAGCTTATGGGATCGGCGGAATTTATTTCGATAAGTTACAAACGGATTGATATACACCGTCTGCACAGTGGTGTGATTGGTATAACAACACCAAATTCAAACTACTTATATGACTAATTATATGATACAAAATTACTCATAACCTGTTTAGGGTATTATACATTTTGAGTTATAGAATTTATGGCCCATTGAATTCTTGATTCTATGAAAATTCAAAAAAATAATGTAATTTTTTGTTCTGAAATCAGAAAGCGGTTTTGTTTTTCTTACTTAGATAAAGATTTAAAAAAAATTTACTATAACTTCCAGTCAGTTAACCGGGGAGCGCTCAAAAATGTCTACACTTAAAGATGACTGCTGGTTCCTTTTTCTTTCGGTTTCTCCTCAATATGTCCGCGGCCGTCCGTCTTTGAACTTTCCTCACAATTAGTTTAAAATCAACACTGCACCCGTCAACTACCATCTGTTAATTGACTATTTTCAATTTGTGAGCAAGCTCTGTCATTTAGTTTGTGTTTGGCAGCTAATCAAAGAATAGGTGGGTGCCACGGTTTCTCACAATGGACAACATATACAAACATGTAACAATTTAACGCCTTTCTATAAAGGTGGATGGAACATGGACCATTTCACGAGAAGGCGGTCAAAAACCCATAACTTTAGATTGGATTGGAATTTTGATATGCGTTTTTTTTTGTTTGGTAAGTGGGCCTTTAGCCTTTCATTTTAAAACGTAAATATCGACCGATAATAAAAAAAAGTTATGGAGGGTTTAAAATACATTTGCATTTTAGTTGAATTTTAGTCCAAAAGTGAAGTTTTAAAATTTTTTTTAACTTTTATATAATGTCTTATTTTGTCAGTTAATTTTACAACTAATACTTTTTAAAAATTTTGTAAGTTAAATTTTGTCCCTTCAAGGAAAATCGTTATGTGTTACCGGATTTAATTTGCTTCAGAATAGGAACGCCGAAAAATTTGATAATTTTTGCACTGAATGAAAAATCATAAAATATTGTATACCAGCAAGTATTGACATAAAAAAATATATAATAGGTAAAATTAAATGTAATTGCTCAATAATAAATTCGTTGGAAAATTTTTTTATTTATTCCTATCCCTCTCTTTGAACATTCGGATAGTTGCTACTTTACGATCTCCCTGATCTTTCAAACGTATAAATATCACACCTTAAAATTTTCGTAAGAAGCGCTCAAATTGGTTCTAGGACGGGGACTGAGGGCTAACCATGGACCCCAGAGTCTTAGTGTGGTAATGTTACAAATTAGTGGCCACTGCTTACCTAAACTAATCAAGCCTCTCAAATTTGCTGTTAGCTTAACTATTTAGCTTTGGACTGCTCCTAATCTGTCGGGTAACATTTAGTCGTCCTAGATCGATTATAGTTTTCTTATTTGTTTTATTTGTGAAATCTTCTACCATATAGTTGTTTTCTTAGCTACGTTCTTATATATGCAATTATTAAACAGGAAAAAATGGGTTTTTACATAAACAAAATAACCATAAAAATTCTCTGTACAATTTTATTAACTTAACTATTATATTATATTTTTCCTCTCGCTACTTGGGGTACATACTCGTGCATATACAGGGAGTAAAACGAATTATAAAATTATATGTGGTTTCTTAATATTAAACACACTTATTTGTTCATACTTACAAACATATTCGTAATATCCTTAAATGACCCCCCCACCTTCGTGCTTTCTCTCTTGAAATAAGTAATAGATTCATTGCTGTTTATGTTCAAATATCACGCAGTTATCAAAAGTTTATATTAGAGAAGTAGTATGAAGTTCGAGTTTATTGTGATGAGTAGAAAAATATTTTTATAGCATAATTAACCCTTTTTTCACCTCGGTCAAGGAAGGGGGAAACATAAATAGGCGTGTTAAGTTTTTAAAAATAACATACATACATGTTTGTATTTTGTATTTTGTGTTTTTTTTTTGTTGGTAAAATGGGGGATTGGGAAAGTATATATTGTCGATTAACACGTTTTTTCTTGAAATTTTTTGTACGAAAGGCATTTTATTAATTAAGCTGACCATTGTTTAAATAAAATATCATTAATTACACAAATATCCTTAGCTAATCAGTCTAAAATTAACCCTAATATTTCCTCAGAAATAAAAATATTAATTAGTTATAATATATATGTATATATTAATAAATATAGGATTTTATTTTATAAAACCAATATTATTTTATTACATATATTCAAAAAAATTTATAACAATCGAAATTTGAAATGCAGCAGGAGTCCTATTACTGATGAAAATATAACTGTTATGGTACTTATACGGGGATTGCAATACCGGAATCCATGTGTCAAATTGCAACCGTCTGACAAATAACTTTCTAAGCTTAAGAGATGGCCTAAAAATTTCAAAATGTTGCTGAATAAAAACTCTCCTAGTATTATGAGTTAAAATTGGTTGATATGATTTCAGTCGGTTTTCTAGTAGAATTTTTTTTAAATTTTATTTTATATATTTAGACCAGGCATGCCCAGAGGTTTCTTATGAAAGTGCAAACACTAATACATATAAAGAAAACAAATTTTTTAAATATTTTTATTCCCTACATGTACACTGAAAAAAAAAGAAAAACTTTTATCTGAAATGAAATGCCTTAAAAGGCTTTTCAATATGATATTATTGTGTTAGACTGAATAATTTGAAAGCATAACAAATATTCTGCTTCAGCCTTAAAGTGAAAAAAGAATCACTTTCCCACTTCTCTGAATACATGTTGCTCATTTCATAAAGTAATAATTTTAATTTTAAACTTAAGACTTACACCGATTGTTCTGAGTATTTTTTATATCACAGCAGAAAATTATTTTTTAAACGGAATCATACTTTAGACAACAACAAAATCTACATTGAATATCTCGGTCATTAATGTGTACCAACAAAGCATACGAAAGTGTTGTTGCCTTGCGCTTTGGCGTAACCAAGAAAAAACAAACAAAAATCGAAAAAGACATGGTGTTTTCCAGAAAATAGTCCACAACGACTTTCTAAAAAATTATATTCCTTAGAACTGTATACATAATGCGAAAATTTCTTTAAGCTTCAAACCACTCCGCCAAAAATTTAAACTTGGATGACCAAATTCGACCAAATTCACAGATGACTTTTTTAAAAAATTAAGCCATTCCGAATAAAATTGAACAAATTTGATGTAATTTAAAAAAAAAAGTTGTCTTGTGTATTGCAATATTTTTTTATTTTGAAAAAGCTTGACCACTTGCCATATGGAAATATACATTCCATTCAAATTTGGCATCGGTTTTCAAAAAAAAATTAAGGAAGACTTGGTACAAGCTTATAGTTTTTAAAGCTGAAAATATAAGGGGCATTACGTCCTTTACATTTCAAATTAATCCCGCAAAAGTTGTGACTCGAAAAAGATCTGACACTTCTACATAAAAAAAAATTATCCGTAATGAGATTATTTTTTTTATTTCAAATCAATCCGACAGTAATTGTGGGTAGAGCGAAACAGCTCGACCACTTTCCATACAAATGTATGAAAACATTCACTTAATGGAAGTTTGACATCATTTTACAAAAATTTTTTCAAAAATACATGAACAAATTTAACACAAATTGTAGGCCGTCATCTCAACAGATTATTTTCCTAAAATATAGAAACACTCAATTGAAAGGTACGGGGGTGGGTGAACTAAATACTACTCGAAATTGATCAGTATGTAATTAAAAATAATAATGAAATAAAATAAAATAAAATAAAAAAAAATTTTTTTTTTTTTTGGGGTGGGTGGTTAAATTTTTATTTCACAATATAATCACAAAAACAGCGTAACATGTGAGCCGTAAGACAAAATCGGTGTGACTTTTGATTTTATTGGTAAAAAAATTGTAATATGTAATAACCTGTTTGAGAATGAAAAATGAAAAATTAAATATAAAAATGAAAAACAAAAAATAAGAAATGAAAAATAAAAAATTAAAAATTAGAAATGAAAATTAAAAAATTAAAAAAAAAATTAAAAAAAAAAAATTAAAAAATATAAAATGAAAATTAGGAAATGAAATATAAAAAATAAAAAATAAAAAATTAAAAATAAAAATGAAAAAAAAAATAAAAAAATTAAAAATTAAAAATAAAAAATAAAAAATTAAAAATAAAAACGAAAAACAAAAAATTAAAAATGAACAATAAAAAAATAAAAAATGAAAAATAAAAAAAAAAAATTGTAACTGAAAACTGAAAAATAATAAATTATAAATAAAAAATGAAACATGAAAAATTAAAAATAAAAATAATAAAACGAAAAATAAAAAATAAAAAATAAAAATTAAAAACGAAAAACAAAAAATGAAAAATTAAAAATAAAAAAATAAAAAATTAAAAATAAAAAACAAATGAAAATTGAAATATGAAAACGAAAAAAGAAAAATTAAAAATAAAAAATGAAAAAAATGAAAATCGAAAAATTAATAATTAAAAAAAAAATAGAAAACAAAAAATGAAAATTGAAAAATGTAAAATAAAAAATTAAAAATTAAAAATTAAAAATTAAAAATTAAAAATTAAAAATTAAAAATTAAAAATTAAAAATTAAAAATTAAAAATTAAAAATTAAAAATTAAAAATTAAAAATTAAAAATTAAAAATTAAAAATTAAAAATTAAAAATTAAAAATTAAAAATTAAAAATTAAAAATTAAAAATTAAAAATTAAAAATTAAAAATTAAAAATTAAAAATTAAAAATTAAAAATTAAAAATTAAAAATTAAAAATTAAAAATTAAAAATTAAAAATTAAAAATTAAAAATTAAAAATTAAAAATTAAAAATTAAAAATTAAAAATTAAAAATTAAAAATTAAAAATTAAAAATTAAAAATTAAAAATTAAAAATTAAAAATTAAAAATTAAAAATTAAAAATTAAAAATTAAAAATTAAAAATTAAAAATTAAAAATTAAAAATTAAAAATTAAAAATTAAAAATTAAAAATTAAAAATTAAAAATTAAAAATTAAAAATTAAAAATTTAAAATTTAAAATTAAAAATTAAAAATTAAAAATTAAAAATTAAAAATTAAAAATTAAAAATTAAAAATTAAAAATTAAAAATTAAAAATTAAAAATTAAAAATTAAAAATTAAAAATTAAAAATTAAAAATTAAAAATTAAAAATTAAAAATTAAAAATTAAAAATTAAAAATTAAAAATTAAAAATTAAAAATTAAAAATTAAAAATTAAAAATTAAAAATTAAAAATTAAAAATTAAAAATTAAAAATTAAAAATTAAAAATTAAAAATTAAAAATTAAAAATTAAAAATTAAAAATTAAAAATTAAAAATTAAAAATTAAAAATTAAAAATTAAAAATTATAAATTAAAAATTAAAAATTAAAAATTAAAAATTAAAAATTAAAAATTAAAAATTAAAAATTAAAAATTAAAAATTAGAAATTAAAAATTAAAAATTAAAAATTAAAAATTAAAAATTAAAAATTAAAAATTAAAAATTAAAAATTAAAAATTAAAAATTAAATATTAAAAATTAAAAATTAAAAATTAAAAATTAAAAATTTAAAATTAAAAATTAAAAATTAAAAATTAAAAATTAAAAATTAAAAATTAAAAATTAAAAATTAAAAATTAAAAATTCAAAATTAAAAATTAAAAATTAAAAATTAAAAATTAAAAATTAAAAATTAAAAATTAAAAATGAAAAATTAAAAATTAAAAAATACAAATAAAAAGTGAAAAATAAAAAATGAACAATGAAAAATAAGAAATAAAAAATGAAAAATAAAAAATGAAAAATAAAAAATTAAAAATAAAAATAAAAATAAAAAATAAAAAGAGAAAAATAAAAAATGAAACTTGAAAAATAAAAAATAAAAAAATAAAAATAAAACTAAGAATAAAAATGAAAAATAAAAAAATAAAAATAAAAATAAAACTAAGAATAAAAATAAAAATGAAAAATGAAAAATAAAAAAATAAAAATGAAAAATGAAAAATGAAAAACGAAAAATGAAAAATAAAAAAAATAAAAAATGAAAATAAAAAATGAAATATAAAACATTAAAAATAAAAAACAATAAATGAAAATTGAAAAATGAATAATAAAAAATAAAAAACTAAAAAATAAAAATGAAAAATTGAAAATAAAAAATGAAAAATAAAAAATTAAAATAAAAAATGAAAAATAAAAGGTGAAAAAAGAAAAATAAAAAAATGAAAACGAAAAAAATTAAAAATAAAAAATGAAAATTGAAAAACGAAAAAGAAAAATGAAAACTGAAAAATAAAAATTGAGAAATGAAAAAATTAAAAATAAAAATAAATTTGATAGCGGCAACGAATCTGATGTTGCCATGCCAGTTTGACATCTATTTAGAAAAAATATTTAAGGAACACGTAGTACAAATTTATACTCTCTAAAATGAGCGACCTTAAAATTTTAGAGAATTCTAACAATAATTGCCGAATTGCTACTCGAAAATGATCCGACTCCTTTTATACAAATTTGTAAAAATATTCTCTGATTTCAAATTTGATTGTATCTTACTAAGAATAACACTTCACAACTAGTTAAAAAATTTTATTTTTAAAGTTATCTCGATTTGCATTAAAAAAAAATTTTTTCTGCGATTTTTTTGTTTTTGTTTGAGTAGTTGTTTGCCCTTGCTACTGATTTTGCAGAACGCTTCATTACTTTGTAGAAGTAATCCCACGGCAGTAGAAAAGTTTGATTAAAATGAAATGTGAGGATTATATTCGTGGTACTTGTATGATTCCAAAAAGTATATATTTGTTCTATTAAATACTTATATATATCTTTTTAAATGCTTTCAAAAATTTTAGTTTTTAGATGTTTTGTTGTAATTTTTCGATAAATTTTATGAAATTTTGTGTAAAACCATATAAATTTCTTGATAACAAAGTTTGCTACATATAAAAGGTGACTCAATATGAGTGCACGATTTAATTTAAAAATAAACGCATTACTATTTTGAGCGAGTGATGATATTTTCATTGCATCATCGCACGAACCCTTGCGGCCAATTGACATTGTAATTTCGGGAGATTATTTGGTCTAGAAATCGTTGCTCCAATAAATCGATTGTTTCGTGCGTGGTGTGGCTAGTGGCGCCGTCTTGATGAAACAATATATCAGCCAGATTCATACCATCCAGTTAAGGCCACAAGAAGTCTGTAAGTATGTTCCTATAACGTACGTCATCCACAGTTGTGCACTCTTATTTGGCTACCCTTTATAAACTCTACTGAACCTCAAAAAAAATTTATATAAATTTTTAATTTTATTTTATTTATTTTTTGTGTTATGAGCCCCACAAAAACATAAAAAATATTAATAAAATAAATTTTGTCCAGCTGGATACTGATTCTAACCCACTTATTGTTGCTACTAGATGAAGCTTTGGTTCAATATTTTTGTTTAGAAATAACTTGAAGGAATGTTTTATGTTCTTATATTAAAATAAGCATTTTTGTTTTGTATATTTATTAAAAATTTATCTTATCAACCTCAATTAACGTGATCGGTGCAAAAACTTTTTTAAGGTTCGCAAAAAAGTAATACCATTTTTTACCTCATAGTCCTTTTATTTCATACGGTATGGAAAGGTGCTTTTTGACGGTTTGACAAATCTCTCAAAAGTACACTAGAAGAACAATATATCTATGTACATATATACATATTTTCAAATACTTTGAAAGACGATCGACTATGGGGATATAAAAATCTGGCACTATATACTATTTGGTTGTGATGAACTGTTAATGGTCTAGATGATCCAGTGATTTTCCCAGTTCATAGCAGAAGCATTTCCACTTTAATTTAATAAATATTTGTTTTTGAATAATCCTTTTATCAAATTTAAACCACTTAAGGACCACACATAGTGTTTTTTTTTTTTTATAAAAAAAAAAAAAACCATATCATCTGGATGTTATAAAATTTGTTTTTATCCATATGTCAAAAAATTTGATATAACTAGATATAAAGACATCACAACCGATGGCTTAATGCAATCAATCTCAACAATAACAATAACAGACAAAAAAGCCACCTACGTATTGCATGAACGTGTTAAAATCAAAATCCAAGAAATATCAACACGTGTGGCCCCTATTAAAACTGAAACTGAAGCAAGCACACATCTCTTAAAACTAACATCTTCGTTGAATGTGAATAGTGAGCATAAGAGATGATGTGATACGATGATAGTCGAAGGAGTAGTAGTGAACATGATGATGAATATTCATGCCTACGTCATTGCACTTAAGTATGCGCCAATGTCATATTTAAAAATTATCAACATAATGACACACAAAAACAACCAAAAAGGTTACCAACATAAAGTCACGATGTGGTGGGGAATGGTAAAGGCAAACCTTTCAGATGGTGCACTCAGCAAAAGTCGCACGATCATCTTTCTAAATTAAAAGAAATCAAAATATATACCAAATAAAAAAAAAAAAAAAAACTGCAGCCTCTTAATTTGACACATCAGAAGATCAAGTGTCAGTTAAATGTTTAAAAGTTGAAATCAGCCACAGTGTGATCCTCTTTTATAAGAGCATAAAAACAAAGGGAATTAAAACAAAAGCAAGACAGACAGACGGACGGACGGACAGATGGATGGACGAACAATAATGAAATGATATCAAACACCACACAAGGTGTCACGTACGAAAAACAAGAAACAATACAAATTATGTTCATGTTTTTGGAAAATTTCAAAACACAATCAAAACGACAAATTAAAAATTTGATCGATAGGATACACACAAACACATTAATTACATAAACAAGTCAGAGCTTCTAAGGAATTGAGCTCTAGGATCCCATTTTATTTTTTCATTTGAATATGAGCCCTTAAAAGTCTCAGGATGTTACTTTCGATTTAGTTAAGGAAATTAAATTTTTTTAAATTCGCCTTACTTTCTTAAAAAATTTTTATAAGATAATCGCTTAAAGCCCTAATGCAGAGATAAGTTTTTAAGGGTTTTACTACAATTTCAAAAGACTGCAGTCAGTACGTAATTCATTTCGCGAGCTATTAATGCATTTAAAAACTTAAGGAGTCCAATATACATATGTATAATGTATTCTTAAATTTCATATTTTTGCTTGTAATAGAGTCCTTCAATCTTAGATTGTTCCATTCCATTGTATTTAATTTTTAAGCAATTCGGACTAAAAATGGTTTTTTTTTAGTGTTATACCCTCCACACCAGAGAGCGGATGATATTTATTAGTTTGTCATTCCGTTTGTTATAATTAGGGAATAAATCTGAACCCGATTAAATATATGCTTGATAAAATTAACAAACGGAGTTGATATAGCTTTGTCTGTCGTTCCGTTTGTGACAATCACGATCACGACCTCAGTAGGTCAGCTGGGTAGTTCATTTTTAATGAAGATTATTTGTGGACATCCTGCGCAGGTTTGTGTTTAAAAGTATCAAAATAGGTTCAATATATCCCATGATTCCAATTAAAATGTTCAAAAAAATATGATTTTTCTATGCTGTTCTTGTTCATTGTTCTTAGTCAACATTTTATAATTTGTATGTCACATGTGCGGAAAAATGTTCATATTACAGGTTTTTATACCCTCCACTCCAGTGTGCAGAAGGTATATATAAGTTTGTCATTCCGTTTGTAATAATTAGAAAAAAAGTTTTGAACCCCATAAAATATATATATTTGTGATCGTTATAACAACCGGAGTTGATATAGCGTTGTCCGTCTGTCCGTCTGTCCGTCTGTCCGTCTGTGGAAATCACGATGACGGCATCAATCGGGCAGCTAGGGTGCTCGTTGACATAAAAAATGATTCATTAACATCCTGAAAAGTTTGCTATTTAAAATCGTCTAAATCGGTCGATTAGGGCCCGAGATTTGAATGAAGAACTAAAAAAAGTCTTGAAAAAATATAATTTTCTATGTTGTTCTTGTCACGATCACGCCCTGAATAGTGCATCTACAGTGATCATTTTTAGTGAGAATGATTCACCAAATTCATGGGAAGATTTCTATTTCAAAAATCATTAAAATCGGTGGAACAGGTCCAGCGAAATCTCTGAAAATGTAAAAAAAAATGAAAAATATGATATTTCTATATTGTCCTTGTTGTTATTCTCAATGTTGTGTTGTTGTCATAGCTGGACTTGTTGTTTTTGTGGTCGTTGTGGTAATAATATAATAAAAACTAACCCTTTGTACATTTTTTTATTAACTCTGGTAGAAAAATTTAAAAGTTTCCATTGTTTTGGAATCACTCTAAAAATTTGTTAGATCATGGCTCACGAATGGCTCACGGGAAATTGGTTAAAATCGATCCAAAAATTTTTCGACAAGCAGACACTACGAGTTAATATAAAGGTAGTAAAAATTCACCAACATCTAAAGCAAATAATGCTAAAATACCTAGTTGTTAATAAAAAAAAAAAAATGTAAATATAGCAAAAAAAAATTTTATCTATAAATTTATTTATAAATTTATATAAGCATATTAAATAATACAAATAATATACATATATTATATATGTATATCCATAACAACTGCATGTTAGAAATAAGTCGGTATATTATTTTATTTACATAAAATTCTGCAATATTTTGTTGTGGGGAAAATACATTTCTTTTGCATTAACAGAGTGTCACTTCATTTTGCTCAGCGTGACTATGCCATAGTAGATGGCGCCATAATTTTTGTTTGTTCTAATTAGCTTTGCAATAGTTATTTCTATTTTAACATGAATGTCAATATTTTCAACTAGATATCATACAGAACAATGTTAAGAGTATACACGGGCTGGTCTTTTATTTCATACGTTTTTTCATTATTCTTTTACAAATATGAACATAAGTTTGGCATATTAACTTTTTGTTGTCTTTACAAAATAGAGTTACCGAGTTCGTCAATGAGTTTTTTGCTTACAAAACAGTTCTACATAGTTATATAGAATTATTATTCTCTTTACCTATAAAATATCTGATTGCGATTACGTCTAATATTTAAAAATTGTTTATAATTACTAAAGCATTATTATTCACATAAATACAAAATTGCACTTTTTAAATTTTCCATTCAAATTTAAGAAAATATCAATTCTAAAAACTGGAATTAAAAATTTCCAATTATAAATTACAATTAATTGAATTTCAGAAAATCATATCAAAACGTCGGAAATTATAATTTTAAATTTAGAAGACATCAATTGCATCTTTAATATATAAATTTTATTCGTTAAACACAAATTGAAATTCCAAAAAAAAACACCAAATACCTATGTTTACATTTAAAAAATTTTTACATTAAAAAAAATCTTGACATTCAGGAGAAATTAATAGCTTTTCACTACCGCGTAACTTCTTTTAACAATAGTCGAATCGTTAAAAAAAGAAAATTGCAAAATTATCAGTAAAATTTTTAAACGATATTCGCTATTGTTAAAGTCAGCTGTTGTTGTTATCTAAACGACTACCATTTTTGTATTGTTTATTTAATCGATAAAAACTTAAATTTTTATGTTGAAATGTCGTCATACATAAATAAAAATCATAAAATAGTGAAAATATTTTGCTTTAATTAAAAAACTTTTTTATATAAATAAAAAAATTAAATAGCATATTCAATTCATTATTTCATTTTCAAATAAATAAAGATATTAAACATAAACATAAAATCATCCTGTCAAACACGAAGTAATTTGTTTTTTTCTATTCTTCTTTGTGTTTTTCGCTTATTTTGACAGAGATGCCACTCGTTTACAATTTAAATAAATAGAAAAATAGATTTGTCGACTGTCGGTAAGATGTATGTACTTACTGAATCACTTAATCCTTAGTGCAAACAACAATAGCTGTCGATATATTTTGCGATTGTCGGATCGTTGAAATTTACAGAATCGCACTACAGAAAACATTAATTTAAATTCAATGAATTTTAGAAAACGTCAAATGATATTTAAGAATTGCGAACATAAAAACTGTTATAAATAAACGCAATTTGATGAGAATGTTATTTTTTATATATAAATTTTCACAATTTTTATTGGATGAAAATTTGAAGTTTTTCAGAAAATAAAGAGAACAAATTATTTTATTTAAAATGTTTGGGACATTTGGTTTTTTGCGTTTGGCATCCCTAATTTGAATATTTATTATAAATTTATTCTCTATGTTTTCCAAATATGGCAATATTTTAATAAAAAAAATTGAGAGATTTTTTTTTTGGTTATTATTTTGTTACTCCATCCGACCTATATGGCCGCAATGAAGAAATATTTAGCCAGTTAAAAGAAACTATACAGCCATCTCCAATTAGCACGATTTAATGCATATAGCCACCCTACACAACCATTACCTTTGCAATGGAGGTTAAGGCGAGCTATTTATTTAGCAAAAACTAAATTAGACGAGAAGTTATGTCATATAACCGGAAACGCATGCATATAGGTATATAACCTAAATGCATGCCGATCAGCAACCACGATGACCAGAAAGCAAACACCGAAATAAATCCGAAATAATAGAAAAGACGAAACCCAACTCAAAGAATTTGCTGAAATAATTTGGTATTAAGTTTAACAAATTGTTTACTTTTTCATTTACATTTATTATCAAGACTCAAACCGAGGTGGAGAGTAACAAATATTCGGCACAGCCGAATTTAACACTCTTACTTGTTTCGTTTGAGAACATTTCAAATTTTCCTAATATAAAATTTTTTGTATAAAATTTATCATATATTGATAAATTCACGATATTTTGTTTTTAGAAAAACTGTCTGTCTGTATGATGAAACTTTAAACATTTCAAATATATTTCCTCCTAATTAGTACTAATTTTCTTATATAATCACAGCAAATCTAGCAAAGCTTAAGACAAGCTAATAAAAAATTATGTCCCTAGAGTCTACAAAAAAAAAAAGAAAAAAAAAAATTCAGCAGATTTTGCAACCCTTGTTTTTTAAGCAATATAAACATGAGTTTATTCATTAAATCTTATGTTATCATTAGTAACACATTCAATTACACTGTAGAATATTTTCGATTTAATTTTCGGGGGAGTGAGAAATTCCAAGGCACAGTGAAAGTACTATGCCAGTATAGTAAACCCTTCAAAGGGTTTGGGTTTCTCAGGCCAAACTTTATTGTATTTGCTTTTATATATTTTTTTTATCTTGATATTTCTTTGCTTAGTTTTTCGAGTATAACTCCAAATTTGTTGATGATTTCTCATTTTATTATTCATCAAAATTGTAGCTTAGGCTTGTTATTGTATTAATACTCAGACGTATTTATTTAATAGTACAACTTTAAAGTGCGAGTGAAAATTATCATCAATTAAAAAAAAAAATTGTTAGAAAATGTCGAAATATAACATTTTATACATTGAATTACATAATTTGTTGCACTTTTGTTGTGTTATTTTTTATATTAATTTTTTAAAAACAATTTTAGCAATTCATGTTTTCTTTTTAAATAAGATATAGAAAAATATATCGATTTAGTTGCCTTATTAGCCTCTTACAAACCGTTATCGGCACTGGGCAAAATATTATAAATTTTTGTAATCAAAATATATTTTGAAACCTTTAATATTAATGGGCTAGGCGATTTCTTGTGACTGATGTTTTGTTCTACCGTTTTATCCCGATTTCGACCAAACGTATATTATTTGAAAAGTATTTCTTTTTAACCGTATTGCAGATTTACAGATTTTAAAAATTTTTCCTTTATTTTGAGTAAATTGCACTTAAGGTTGCTACTAACACATACATAAAATTATACATATGCTATGCGTGTGTTTATTAAATTTGTTAATGATAACAAGTAAGAAAATTATAGTCGGTCTAGACCGACTATACGATACCCTATACCATGTCCTATCTCTTAGGCCCAACTAACTGGACAAAGAAAATAAGCAAAAACCAAATTTGAGTCTGATTTTTATTAATTTTTTTGGCTGCAGATATGAAAAAATTCATATCGGATGCTATATCTATATGGGGACTAGGTCCGAAAATGGACCGATCCTGATCATGTTTGGTAAAGTCTCTTGTATTTTGCAAAAATATATACAAACAAAATCTGAGAAGAATCAATGCAATATTTTTGTTTTTTAATAGATTTAAGTGAAGATCGGGAAGCAGCTCTATATGGGGCCAAAGGGACAATTTTTGGACTACTCATTAATGGACGTAATGAACGCATACAAAACCCAATTTGAGTAAGATCTATATGACAATTTGGATCTTATGGCAATTTATGTCGATTTCATAGGGGTAATTTGTATGGGGGCTAGGTCTGAACATGGACCGATTCTCACCAATTTCAACAGCGTTCATCCCATGGTCGATAAAAGCTTATATACCAAATTTCGTCAAAATGTATTCGTATTTGCGACCTGCAGTTTGATTACAAGCTTTACATGGACACACAGACGGACGGACGGACGGACGGGCGGACATTGTTAAATCAACTCAGAAAGTTATTCTGATTCGATCGGTATAATTAAAGATGGGTCTAGGTCAAATATTTTTGGTTGTTACAAACAGCAGCACAAAGTCATTATACCCAAACCACATAGTGGTATAGGGTATAAAAATGAGTTGTTTTTTGTGTTGATTCCTGAATTGGCTATAATACATTAGCATACTTTAAGGGTCTTTATTTAATGAAAAAATAAAATTTCCTAGAATTTGCGCTCGAATTTCGAGGGCTGGATAATTATAAAAAGAACGTATTAATATGATAGTTACGTATAAGTATTAATATCATTATTATTTTTTTTTTGGTAAAAACAGTTACGAATATTTTTTACGTGTCCGCAAAAATACAATACAATTGAAGCTTTTAACAAAATATATTTTAGAGGATGAAAAATGGGATCATAAAAATAAAAACTCTTTAATAAATTTAAAAATTTTACCTATGTTTTATTTATTTAAAAAATAAAAAATATTAACACAAACTAGCTCAGCTTCAGAAAAATTTTACAAAACTTAAAAGTATTCATTTTGATGCTGGAAACCTTTAATATACATTAATTGAAAATTTTTTTTAATATTTGGTTTCAATATTTTTTTGCGATTCCATTATTTTTCAGTACAAGGCCAATGCATGGAGTCAATTAAGTGGTTGCTGATATATCTATTGATATATTTTGCCACTCTGAATTAACTGCCTCTGTGAGATCTGCCTTGTTTGTATAATTTCGTGACCGTATTTTTCAATCTTTTCAATAGATTTTCTAAGGGATTGTGATCTGGTGATTGGGCTGGCCATTCCAAAACTCTAATTGCATTAGATTGTAGCCATTCGGTTACAACATTGGAGGTTTGTTTTGGGTCAGTGTCATATTGGGACTTTCAGATCAGGGACATATTTTCCTCCACGTCTGAATACATGACGTCATTTAGAACTTGGCACGAAAAGCAACTTGATAGCATAATATTGCCACCGCCAAAGTAAACAGTTTTATTATTACTAGTAGATTCCAGTGTTCGAAATTCGAGTGCAATTTCTAGGCAGCTTTATTTTTCAACTTAGCCAATTCAAAAACCAACACTTTTATGGTTTATTATTATTGTGAATGAAGATAACAAGCTCATTAACACATTAAAAAATTTAATAAAACACACATAGCATTTATATAATTTTATGTATGTGTTAGTAGCAACTTAAAATGTAATTTACTCAAAATAAAGGAAAAAATTTTAAAATCTGTAAATCTGCAAAACGGTTAAAAAGAAATACCTTTCAAATAAAATGCGTTTGGTCAAAATAGGGATAAAACGGTATAACAAATATCGGTCACAAGAAATCGCCAAGCCTATTAATATTATGGAGATTTTGGGCCTAGCCTTTTTCCCTTTAGTTGTCGTACAAACTTTCATCCATCATTATCTCTGAAATTAAATTTGGACTCATCCCGAAAGAAAACATTATTCCAATTCCATCTTGACAATTTCATGTGTTCTTCAGCAAAATTTATATTAGCCAAACGAGTATTCTCTGATATCGGTGGTGTCTTCACAGTACGATTACAACCAAGATCAGCCACAATTGCTCATCAGGAAACAGTTCGAGCACATATTTTTAGTTATAGATTGTCAGTGACCTCTTTAGGTGACATTTCTGGACATTTCTTAAATTCTCTTGCTATTAAATTATTCTGTCTTTGTTTTTACTGAGCCTGTCGCCTAAATGTTAAGTCGTCACCTAGTAGCAACTTTAAATACAATTTACTCAAAAAAAAAAAAGCAAAAAGTTAAAAATCTGTAAAACGGTAGAACAAAACATCGGTCACAAGAAATCGCCTAGCCTATTAATATTATAGAGATTAATAGAGATTAATATTATTAGATTCTATCACGATATTTCTTTATCATTTTTAAAATTATGGATTTATTCATAAAATATATTTCTCACAAATTTTCTTCTACTTATGATCAGCAGTAAAATCATCTATAATTGTGGTTTTTAATTCTGCACAAAACTTTTTTCTTGCATTTTTTTTATAATACCTAATTAATTATAGGATTTAAACATTGCGAAATATAAAAACAGTTGAAAGAAAACGTCAGAAATTATAAATATTTAAATAACGGTTAAAGTCTTACATTTTCTTTCATATCACCTTGTATTTTTATTGTGTTAAACAACGCTGGTACATATGTTTAAAAGTTTCCATTGTTTTGGCATCACAGAAAAAAAATTTTTTTTTCGTTTATCTATTTTTTTTATTGTGTCTTTTGTAACAAATTTTTTATCTTTCAGCAGAGAACACATCAAAGACTGATTTCGCAAAAAAAAACATTAGTTTAGGACGCAAAATTAATAAAAAAAATTGGCAAATTCAAAAATTTTTTAAAGTTTCCAATGTATTGTCACCCGCTGTGTATCCATCTCAGCATAAAGAATCGATTTTTTTTAACGAAAATTTTTACCTTTCCAAAGCCATTAAGTTCTTTGTTTAACTTCTTAATTTTTTTTGTTTTTTGTCTTTAAATTAACATATTACTACAAGCTAATTCAAATAGAAATATTTAATATTTTACTGATACAAGGCAAAATTAAAATTGTCAGGATTTTTAGTGAAGAGTAACTTGAAAATTTTTTGTTAAATATCGCATGATTTATAAGTTCTCAAAAAATTGCACGGTGTGATGCCATACTTATACGTTGGGATTCTATCGCCGCACATTGGGTTCAATCGTCCCAAAGGCGCGATTAATTGAAATTTTAGAATTAAGTTTTTGTAATAAACTTTTTTACAGGGTAGGTAGAAAAATTGAAATTATTTACGATTCAAGTGCTTATTTTTCTATTAATTCTTTAAAAAAGTAAAACTTTTATAATGGAACCTTCAACTTCAGGTATTTTAAGATATAGAAAATTTTTTTTTGTTTATAAAAAGTATGTGTAACTATTTTTAGTAATTTTTTTAAAAAAGGTCCAAAATTGGGACATTTTCCACATTTTATAGAGCGCACTTATTAAGTTAGTTATAGTTGGGTTCCGACTTGTGGATTTTAAAAAAGTATAGGATTTCAGCTTTAATTAAAAAAAGACCCCTGAGATAATGCAGAGCCTTTTTTAAACTCTATCTTTTAACTCATACTCTTCGTCTGTCTGTCTGTCTGTCGTGGGTCAACCCCATCCCCCCTTCTCCAATTGTTCTGAAACTCGGCCCATAGTCTTGTTGTGACTATAGATTAGTTTTGGGGTAGTCACGATCCGATCGATCTGAAACTTGGTCCATACATTTACTGTGAAAAAACATTAACCTTGACATAGTCAAGCACAGTCACGCACAGTCACGGAGTGATTTAATACCAATTTCCCCTGTTCCGATCGATCTGAAACTTGGTCGATATACTTGCTGTGAAAAAAGATTAACTTTGACATAGTCACGCACAGTCACGCATAGTCACGCACAGTCTCGGGGAGATTAAAACCTCACTTCACCTTATCCGATCGATTTGAAACTTTGCCCATACACTTGCTGTGAAAAAAAAGACTAACTTTGACTTAGTCACGCACAATCACGCATGGTCACGCACAGTTGCGGAGTGATCTAAATGTCATTTACCCTCATCCGATCGATCTGAAACTTGGTCGATATACTTGCTGTAAAGAAAGATCAACTCCGACATAGTCACGCGCAGTCACGCATAGTCACGCACAGTCACGGTGTTGTTTAAAACCCATTTCCCCTTATCCTATCGATCTGAAACTTGGTCGATAGAGTTGCTGTGAAAAAAGATTAACTTTGACGTATTCATCACGCACAGTCACGCATAGTCACGCACAGTCACGGAGTGATTTAAACCTCATTTTCTCTCATCCAATCAATCTGATACTTGGTTCATAGACTTGTTGTGACCAAAGATTAATTTTAAAGTTGTCACGCAAAATCATGCACAGTCACGGCGATATTCAAAACTCATATGCATAAGGAAAGAAATAGTTTTTATAAAAACTTTGTTTTTATGGGTTAGATTATTTATTGTCGTTTTTGTGTAAAAAGTCTGGTTGTCAAGTCCAGTAAGTGTGTTGTTTGTTTTTAAATATTGTCTTTTTCTATACTTATTGTCTTTTTCTGTATTTTTGTTACTGTTTATGTTGATGCATTTTATGTTTTTTAGAGATTAGTGCGTGAGCTCACATACACAAAATTTTATCACGCACAATTTGCAATTTGTAAAAATTTTTTAAAGCAAAATTCAAGTGATTAAAATGCATTTCAATCACGATCACAAGGGATTTACGCGCGCTCAGGAATTTTTGCTTACGTACTAAAATTTCCGTAAGCAGAAGTTATAGCCACCATATAATGTAACCAAAAAAAATGCATACAATACTAATTGTTGTTTCTTGTGGTCATGAGATTCATTTGGAAAATTTTCATAGATTTGCTCACAACACAGCAAGATTCTTCGTTGAAAAATATCCGTGGTTTTGTATGCCTCCTACTTTGCATAAATTTTTTATTCACGGGCCGGAGATTATACAGCACGCACTTTTACCAATGACAGAATTATCGGAAGAAGCTCAAGAAGCCAGAAATAAAGATTTTAAAAATTATAGCGAGGACTTTGCCCGTAAATGCAGCCGAGAAAAGTCCAAGGCTGATATTTACAATAGGTTTCTTCTAAGTTCTGACCCATTTATATCTAGCTTGTGCCATAAATATGAGCAGAAAAAAAAAATTAATTTACCAACTTCGGAATTAGAGTCATTAGTTTTGCCAAATATATATGATGAAAGTTATATTAAAGATGTGGATAGTGAAGATGGTGATGAAGAAGGTGATGATAATAGCAATGTAGATAGTGATGACGATGATGAAGATTATGATAATTATGATGAAGATAATGATAATAATGAAGATTTTGAAAATTGGGATAGTTCTGTGGTTTTCTAGAATAACCGCGTATGTCATAAAATCAAAATGTTTAGGAGAGCCAGAAAACGTTATATTTGATATTATGGGCTCGATATTAAGTTTTTAGGACTTTTTATTTAACAGTCCTGTAGATATGGGCAATAAATACTTTATAAAAATTTTGAGTCAAAAATCCTAAGAGGAATAGATCCTGGAGAAGGACGAAAAAACAATATGTAAATTACACTTAAAGTGTGTGCAGATAAAACAACTTATGTCGACAAATGTCGTTTTCTTTGAAAACGAAAACTCACAGTGCAACTACACATTTAGACATAAGTTGTTTTTGCTTGAAAAAATTGATTTTTTTTCGTCAACAGAAAGTTAACGGAACTTAGGGTGAGAATAAAACAACGTATTAAGAATAATAGTGACAATAAATAACAGAAATAAACACAACAGTTTTTATAAGTGGTTATAAACTGAAAAATAATCCAAAATTATTTTACATTTTTTTTTCATTAATAACAACCTATGTCGCTATGTGTCGTTTTCTGAGAAAATAATTTGTCAGCGATCAAACGTAGGTTGACATACGTCGTTAGTGCTGCAAATTAATCTAATAAACATTTAAGTTACGTCGTTATTTAAAGAAAAAACTCAGAAATGGTCAATATTTATTTTAAAAATAATTAAACACATGTAAAGAGCTTTAAAAATTATTATATTTGACGTCGTTAACTCAAAACTGACAAAAATGGACATACGCGGTTATTCCGGAAAACCACAGAGTTATGATGAATTTGATAATGCAGAGTAACACAATTTTTTAATACTGTTTATTAAATCTTTCGTGACTTTTTTGAGATAATTTTGTATATTTATGGGATTTAGTGAAAAACAAAATTTTAATTTTAAATTAATTTTATACTTATATTAATTTACATTATATATTTACACCCGTATTCATAAAAATTAAAGTGTACTTCAAGTAGACTTTATTGTCTGTTTTTCATACAAAATTTGTTGATGAAGTCTACTTGAAGTACACTTTAATTTTTATGAATACGGGTGTTAGTCTTTAAGTTTTTTAATAGCACATTAAGTACGCTCTAATTTCCAATTGATTTATTCGTTTATCGCTTTTCATTACGAAGTTACAGTTAATATAGTGAACTAAGAACTTTTTTTTTTACCGAAAATCAAAAAAGCGCCTAACAGGTTAAAAAAAGATTTTTTTTACATTTTTTCTAAAATGCTGTTTTTTTATGTATTTATGATTAATCATGAATAAAAAATTATAATATTTTCTTTCGTGACGTTTTTGAGAAAAATTTGTATATTTATGGAATTTAGTGAAAAACAAAATGTGGACTTGAAATTCAATTGATACTAATATGAATACATATTATTTGTTTATTCTTAAATTTTTTAAATAGCGCATTAAGTACGCTCTATTTTTCACGTTAATTTATCTCTTTTCATTCCAAAGTTACGATTAAAATAGTGAATTAAGAACTTTTTTTTTGCCGAAAAACAAAAAAGTGCCCGACAGGTTAAAAAAATCTTTTTTCCATTTTTTTTTTCTAAAATGCTGTGTTTTTATGTATTTATGATTAATCATCAATAAAAACTCAAAGCATGTATAGACTACGGCTTCCCTGAATTAATCGCCACTTTGAGTACCATAGAACCCACTGTGCGCCGCCTGCATTAAAAAAGTATTTCTCTTTGCTTTTTCTACTCTTAGTGTTTCTCTTAATGGTTTTTCTACTCTAATACTCGAAAAATACTACAATGTTTCAGATAGTATTTATTCCTTTTTATAAAAAAACCGTTTTCGCGTTATATAAAAAAAAAAAAAATAATAAGAAATAATAATAAAAACTAGATCAAAAAGAAAAACCAAGAATTTTAAATTTAAATTTAAATGATATTGGCAAGTTTTTTAAAATAGTAACCATACACAACAGTGGTTAAGGGTATCAACGATTCGGAACTACCGAATTTAATAATCTTACTTATATGATATAGCGTTTCCGTACTTTCGTCAAATATTGTAATTTTCCACCACGTGTTTGATATTAAATCTCGTACTCATAATTGGCTGAACAATATAGAAATGCAGACTGTAGCATTTTATGTGGTTTGTAGCCTGTGGTCACATTTTTTTTTTTCTTAAATTAAACAAATTTTTAAAGAAATCCTTCTTATCAAAATAAGTAAGAAGCAACGTTTGAATCTTAAATAAAAAGAAGGAAACATTTGCGTGACTTTATTATTAAAAAAAAAAAAAATCACCAAAAAAACACAACAACATAAAAAAAGAACAAACGCACACTACACATTAATATTTTAATAAAATACTTAAGCCTGCTTTTTGTCCTCAAGTCTGATTTATGCAAAATGTCAAAATTGTCATTATGATACAAAATGTCACATTTGTTTATGTCGCTGCGTTATTTTAGTATTGTTCCTTTTTTTTTGTTGGTATCCCTTTTGTGTGTTAGATGTACGTTTTTGGGTGGTATTGATTTCTTTTGAAAAACATGTCATAATGTGAGAGAGTTTTGAAAAGACATGAAATTGTCTTTAAATATATTCGGTAGTTTTCCTTTTTCGGTGGATTTAATGAAATTCAGATTTCGTTTAGTATAATTGTCGATAACGTTCTTAGCATAAGTAATATTTCATAATACCCTACAATAGATCATTATGAAATCTTGTAATAATATGTTTGTTAGAGAAAAGGGAAAATGGAAATTGTACATTGCATATTTCTATGCCCTACTAGCTGACCCGGCAAAAGTTGTTTTGCCATATAACTTATTTCTATGCATCTCTGTATGGGAGGTGCCACGCCCACTGGTTTGTTCCCGCCTATTTTTCGCATATCCTCTCACACTCATCGTTCGTGAACTCACACGTAGTTTCAAGACTGTCGGGATTATAGTACTCCAGATAATTATTTTTTGAATGGAAGGTGCCACGCCCACCAACCCAATCCTGCACCTTTTTGCAACGAATACTCACATTAAAGTTAAAGTTTCAAGATCTGACCATCATATTACTCCAGATATATGGTGGTATGTATTTACCATGTATGGGATGTGCCACGCCCAATGGTATGATCACGACCATTCTTAGCCCGACTTCTCACTTTACTCTGGCCATCATAGTACTCTAGATATATGATGATATGTATTTACCATGTATGGGAGGTGCCACGCCCACTGGTTTCATCACACCCACTTTTAGCCCGACTTCTCACATTACTAATTTATGTACTACTACAAAGTTTCAGTACACTTGCTATCATAGAGCTCCGGTTACGTCATGTTGCAATGTTGAAAAATGCAAAAAAAAATAAAGCCTATTTTCCTTCCTACTTTAAAAATTTCAAGACGATCCGTCCAGTTGTGTAGTCTCCTAAAAAGGACAAACAAACATCCATCCATTTTAATATATACGATACCACTATGTGGGTAGGGTTAATGACTTTGTGCTGATGTTTGTAGCTATATTTGACCTCGACCGATCTTGTATTATATCGATCGACTCAGAATCACTTTATGAGTCGATTTAGCGATGTCCGTCCGTCCCTCCGTCCGTCCTTCTGTCTTGTAATCAAACTTCAGGTCGCAAATATGAATTTATTTTGATGAAATTTGTATATAATCTTCTATGGGCCATAGCATGAATGCTGTTGAAATTGGGGAAAATCAATGTATGTTCATTCCCCATACAAACGACCCCTATGAAATCGATGCAAATTGCCATAAGATCCAAATTATCATGTGTGTTTATTACTCCCATTAATCAGTAGTCCAAAAATAAACCCTATAGGACAATTCTTAGTCATAGCCCCATATAAAGCTGCTTTCCGATCTTCACTTAAATCTACAAAAAAAAAAAACAAAAATATTGCACAGATTTCTCAAATTTGGTAATTATATATTTTTGCAAATATTAGTCCTTACCAAATATGGTCAGGATGGTCCATTTTCAACTTAGTCCCCATATAAATAAGCATCCGATATGAACTTTTTCATATTAAAAGGCAAAAAATTGTATATTCTTATTTTCTATGTCCAATTAGTTGGGCTTAACATATAGGGTCTCTAAAGTCTAGACCGACTATAATTTTCTTGCTTGTTTTTTTTTTTTTTTTGGAAAATATATTGAATATCGTTGGATACGGAATGATTAAAAGATATATCTGAAACAACTAGGAAAACTGCAATCGCTTAAACCAAGAAAATCCTTTGTTCATCAAAGTTTAAAATCCCAAAACATGTTATAAACTACATACACTTGCTAGAAAAAATACCCGTACGCATAAAAATTAAAAAAATGGGAAAAAATTAACTAGGCCAAATTATTTTTGTCTAATATATTGTGACGCTTTTTTATTATTTTTCTAAATTTATTGTCTTTAAAAATTTGTATGGAGTTAAAAAAATAAAAAAAAAACAAGAAAAACTATTCGTACATTTGAAATATCAATTTAAAAAAATAAATTTACATTAAATATTGCTTAAGTTAATATCATTATATCATTTGCGCTTTAGAGTATATTTTTTACTTCACTCCACTCATCCAATATTTCCTTTGAGGTTATTTTATGCTGACGAATTCTGGTTCCAATAAATTTTACAAACAACTCTATAGGGTTAACGTCGGGTTATTGGTGGTGATTTTAATTGGTTTTTAGTATTGTAGTGGCTCAGAATCATTTAAAACAGTTTAGTATTTCTTGTGGAATTCAAGGTCAAAGTTGACCTTTAAATTTTTTTTTTTAGCATTTAGCATGAAAAAGTGTGTTTTTGTGGATAAATAAATATTTTAAAAATGTTTATGATAACTAGAAAAAAAAAATCGTATATAATTTTTCTAAGGAAGTTTTTAAAATTAAATTAAGGAGTGTTTTTTTTTTCCTTAGAGAGAACTTACGAAAGCCTTAGCTCTCAAACGAACTGTCATACCGCACTCACTTTTTAACATTACTGGAACACAAGCGGCATACGCCACCAGCGAACGAAGTTGATTACTTCATTAGAAACATTAATAATGACATAATGCTTGTTTCAGAGACCCATCAAACAACATGTGATTTTTCTTAATACTCGGATACGCTTTGAATGACACTAAGGACCCTAGAGACAGAGCATGTGGAGGCTCAGCTATTCTTAAAAAATCTCGACTTAAACACTTCTTAATGCCCCAGCTGTGAGAAAATTATCTTCAGGCAATATAACTATATCTCTCGAAGAATTTAAGTCAGGCTTAGTGATCTCATCAATTTACTCACCCCCGAAATACACAATACATTCTGGGGGTCACGCCTAATTTCCCATAAAGGTCGTGTTTTGTTTAATACAATTTCAAAAATGAGTATGGATATAGTCTCAAGCGGTGAACCCACCTATTGGCCATCAGATCAACAGAAAATACAGGATCTGATAGATTTCGGAATCACAAAATCCCATCAAGGAACCAGGTGCAGGTAGAAGTATTTTTGGAGCCTTCCTCTAATCACACACCCACAATCGTTACTCTCCTCAACCCTCAAGAAATTGTACACCCCACTGACGACTTCGCGCTGGTGGGCAAAAAGACAAACTGGTAAAATATTTTTGGTAGTTACAAACATCTGCACAAAGTCATTATACCCTAACCACATAGGGGTATACGGTATACAAAATTGTTGCATCATTTTGATCGTCACCACGAGTCTGCCTGCAAAGTTTTAGCTCGATTGGATCACGGAAAGAGGGTCAACAATCGATGCAAAGATTTTTCGGCAAGCAGATACTACGAGTTAATATAAAGGGAGTAAAAAGAAATCGAATATTATGAAAATTGCCTCAACAATTTAAAGCTACGTATACTTGTGGACATACAATTAAGTTACTCATGCAATATATTTTCCTAAGTGAAAAAATAACGGAACTTTATTTATTAATTCATGCAAATTTTTCCAAATATGCAGAACCGGTATGATTCTTTGAAAATATATTAAAAAAATTTTGCATTTTAATGTTTAGTTTTGTAAACAATCAATCATTTCTTAACACATTGCCAAAGTTAAGTGGACAACAAATTAAGTCATTTTAATTATCGAAGGTAAATATTTGTATTAAGGAAACTTTTCGGTAACCAAAAGGGTTATTTTGTTATTTTAAAACGTTTTAGCGCTTTTTTCTGTAGTTCCATTTGACGTTGTTATACTATGGCTAAAAAGAAGGAGAGCTCCACTCCCGCTGAAAGGGAATCGTTTGGAATTGCTTCCAATCAGTTGCTGCAGTAGTGAAAACATTATCATTATCAAAAATGTAAGACTTTTCCCAAATTATAGATTATATATATTAGATAAATTTTATCGATATAGATAGATTATGTCATGCATGAAGCCGGAACATGCCATTAGAATATCGGCAAGGACCGTAAGAAGGCGTCTGACTGAAAATGATCTTCATGGCCGCATAGCGAAAAAAAAAACAAATGTGTCAAAGAAAAATATTCAGCAGCGCTTCCGGTTTACAAAAACCCACCGCCATAAGGATACAAATTTTTCGAAATTAATAATGTGAAGTTGTGAATCAAAGTTCAACGTTTTCGGAACGACGGCGAACCCTATGTGCGGCGACCAGTCAACAAATGGACCCAAAGTATATCAAAAACCTTAAAACACGAAGGTCATAAGTTAAAAACGATGTGAAAATGACTGGGGAAATGTACAAAGATAACCTGCAGAATAATCTAGACAATGTTTTTGCTAATCATTTATCACTAGCATGGATATTTCAGCAGGATAGCGACCCGAAGCATACATCTCGGGTCGTTTAGGCTTGGTTTGATGAAAACAATATATAAGTTCTTGAGTGGGCAACTCAAAGTCCCGATTTAAGCCCAATAGAAAATCTATGGGGGATCGTAAAACGGGCAGTTGCAGCTAGAAACCCTACAAATAAAAATGCACTCTGGGCTGTTAATAAGGCAGAATGGAATAATACTACTCCTCAGCAGTGATATGATTTTTTAAAAACAATACCAAACAGAAGTGCTGAAGTATTCCTCCAAAAAGGGCACCCAACAAAATACTAAAGATTTAACATAGTTTAAATTAAAAATAGAACAATTTAAACAAATTTTAATAATTTCTTTTCATGTAACCTAATTGCATGTCCACACTAAATAGAAGACCGACAATTAATTATAAACTAAATAAATAAAAGTTGTTTTTGTTGAAATTTTTATCAAAACTGTTTTATTTGTAAAAAGATAAGTATTACTGTATAAATGACTTAATTGTAAGTCCAAGTGTAAGCAGCAAAATCAAGACAGCACTGTCAAATTTTGGTTTTAAGTAAGTCAATTAATATCCGTTTTATAAATTATCAAGTTTCGTTATAGACATATTCACTTCTCCACAAACGCTGAAGGAGTTTTCAATGAAAATAGTTTTTAAAATTCCTTAATACAATATTCCGTTAATTCGTTAAAACCTAATAAACATGGACTAAATATGAAAAACCTTACCCAAAAAACCATTGTTTTATTACACTCCTTTCCTTTGTAAATTAAGTTTACCAACATGTAATTAAAAAATTGATTGACAGAAAATGAAACATGTCTAGAAAAATATTTATGTCAAAAATCTCAATGAAATTTACTATTTTCTGTATCACATTTTTAATTTTATCATATTTTTTTTTTTAACTTTTCAACTTCACTTAAATTTTCACTTCAAACTTAAATTTTGTATCGAAAATGTCGGCAGTTATATATAAAATTTTAACGGTTTCACGTAAAAAAATCAATTTAAAAAACCGTTAAAATTTCGAAAATCCAAAATTGTACTATAATTAAATTTTACACAAAAACTTGTTAGATCAGTCTGATCGTCGCCACGAGTCTGCATGCACAGTTTCAAATCGATTGAATCGCGGGAAAAGGGTTAAAAATCGATCTAAAGATTTTTCGGCAGATAAACAAACAAGCAGACACTACGAGTTAAAGGAAAGGGTGTAAGAGTTAGTATGTTTTTATTAAAAAAAAAAGAGTTGTAATATAATTTTTTATGTACTTTATAATTTTTTATTGATATACATTCAAAAAGTAACATCAACAACTGGCGCATTTTAGCGCTTTTTTTCATAATAATTTAGCCCCTTTCAACGCTTTTTGTGTTACCGTTTTGCAGTTTTTGCTTGGAAAAAGTTAGCTTCGCTGAATCATTTAATCGATTAACCAAATTGCACCACTATTTCCACCTATTTACGACCCTTCAAAAGAATCTATTTATTGTTATAGAGCCTTCAAAGTTCGTTTCTACCTCATGCAATTGTATAATATTTATATTTTAACATTTTATAGAAAAGAATAAAGTTACCCTTATTTCGACTTCGTAAGTATTCCCAACATAAGTATAAAGAAATCATTGAATTTTCTACTGACTGACTTACTGGCTCTGGTAGCATTTTGATATCAATGTGTTTTTGTAACATGTACATTTTTCATACTTGTACATTCCAATTGTGTGGAAGTCTTTTCATTTTTAATTTTATGTTTTTATTGGTTAATTTGCTGTACGTGGAGTAAGTTGTTTTTCGTGAGGTAGCACATAATTTATATGGAATTTTTTATAGTTTTTGATGTTATGTAAAATCCAACTTAAGTAGTTAAAAGGATTAATTGGACCACCCATATTGTGGCAGAAACTCCTGTTTCTCTATTTTTTTTTTGCAATGAATGCTAATTCTTTTATCTAATCGAAAAGGACAAAAACTATTTTAACACTTCTTTTGTTTTTTCCAGCAGGTAGACTGGAACATTCTAACCCCATCATTCTAGACAATTTCCTTTTGTTATCTTAAGAAATTAATATTATTAATGTGTAAGTTAAGCCTAAATGCCACTGGTTAGGTTTGTCATTGAAATGTTTAGAGAATTTAGATAATATTTTTTTAGGTTTGTGGTCATTTGAGATTCCACTATTTTGTTTTGAAGTCAAATAAATATGTGATCATTAATTATAAATTATAATTATTAATTCCTTTTCATTGATTCTTTCGCAGAATAGTTTCAAAATTTTTCAATTGATTTGTTACACTTGAATACAAAAACTATAGCCTCTGTCTACAGTTGGTTAGCAGTTGTTTGAAAGAAAAGTGCAAGTAATAATATTGTTTTGTTTAAATTTAAAACAAATGTCAAATATTATGATAGATTTAATGTCAAGGGAGGCATCTGTTGCAAATTTATAGTTGTAGGTGAAAGAAAAACATCACACTGTTGGTTTTTTACTTCAATATTAGGAAGATTTATCGTCAACAACCCTGAAAATAAGAATATTTCTTATTTTGTTTTCAACTCGAGGATATTTTTTTTTGGTGATTTATCAAAAAAAAATTTTTAGAAAATACTACGATTATTACCGCGATTTATAACTGGAGTACTATAATAGCGAAAGACTTGGGACTTTGTGTGAGCTCATAAGTTTCCAACGTTACTACTCGAAAAAATGGGCGGAATCAGATCAGTGGGCGTGGCACCCCCATACACAGTGAATATTAAATGTCATATATCTGAAGTTATGTAATAGTGAAAGCCTTATAACTTTGATTCCATGAGTTATTAATGTGAGTAGTCTGACAAAAAATGGGCGGGATATTTAATATCATATAACTTGAGTACTATAATACAAAAGTTTTGGGTGTTTATAGGGATTGCACCAATGGGCGTGGCACCTCCTAAATAAAAAAAAATCATGCGAGTCCGATCACAGGGGAGATGTGTAAACATCTAGTAATTAAAAATTTTTTATGGCCCTTTTTTAAAATCAAACAAAAAGTGTCTTCACTTGTATCACTTATATATAGCAACCAACTGCAGGGGCTCTGCTAACATAAAAATATTTATTGTTACTTATTATTTCAACGGGTTAATTTTGAATTTTTCGTTTTTCATTTTTCATTTTGTATTTTTCATTTTCATTTTAAATTTTTTATTTTTCATTTTTTAATTTTTCATTTTCCATCTTTCTTTTTTCTTTTTTCGTTTTTCGTTTGTAATTTTTCATTTTCCATTTTTATACCCTATACCACTATGTGGTTTGGGTATAATGACTATGTGGTGCTGTTTGTAACTACCAAAAATATTTGACCTAGACCCATCTTTAATTATACCGATCGACTCAGAATCACTTTCTGATATAAACTTTTCAATATGAACTTTTTCATATCTGCAGCCAAAAAAAATAATAACAGTGGCACTCAAATTTGGTTTATGCTTATTTTCTATATCCAATTAGTTGGACCGAAGAGATAGAGTCTCTAAACTATGGTATAGGGTATCGTATAGTCGGTCTAGACCGACTATAATTTCTTTCTTGTTTACTTTAAATTTTCATTTTTCATTTTTTATTTTTAATTTTTATTTTTTTACTTTTAATTTTTATTTTTTATTTTTTTATTTTTTTTTTTATTTTTCAATTTCCTTTTTTTATTTTTCATTATTCATTTTTTGTTTTTCATTTTTTATTTAAAATTTTTTATTTTTCATTTTTTATTTTTCATTTTTTATTTTTAATTTTTAATTTTTAATTTATAATTTTTCATATTTTATTTAAAATTTTTATACCCTATACCACTATGTGGTTTGGGTATAATGAGTTTGTGCTGCTGTTTGTAACTACCAAAAATATTTGACCTAGACCCATCT